>WOVY01003641.1:117500-282500 GCA_013436015.1 Rhipicephalus annulatus | reverse complement strand
TACATGCTAGGCTCATAGCGAGTTCTAAGCCGTTTCGCTAGCTTAACATATACCAACTTTGGTGTTACGTGGCGTGAATGGACGACGAACATAAATGCCATGCGCAACCAGTATAATCACGACATGGATGTCATGCACGGGATAGTTTATGGCCGCATCGTAACGCTGTGATGATTTTAAAGTGACATATCAGCCTTTGTCATTCTTGTTTCGAATATCGTCGATTTTCACTGTACCTGGGATCTGCCATTTTTTTTAAGAATAGAGAGAGAAAGAGAGAGAGAGAGAAACGCTTGTAGGGTCGAGAATATACTTATTTATTCATTTTCAGTCATCACCGTAGCTAACTTTGAGCGGCGTGGAGCAGGCGCAGTCCACTGTATAATACCGTGGAGCCACCGTGGCGCCTAAAGCAGCGATAGTGGAGAATGTGATAAACCAGCGCCCTTGAGCGAAACAGTTGTTCGCGAACTGGGCCAGGCCAATGCCACCCAGAAGAATATTCTTCGAGGTGGCATTGGTACGGGAGGCTGTGAATTCATTACTACCATCGTCTCCCATTAAAAGATAAAGCGTTCGTGGCGAGTTTTACATCCTTAACGGCTTTATTCTGCCTTTAGGGTAAAAAATGGCGTTGGTTTAAGTAATGTATTGCGCTTGAAAGCATTTACAGATTCACCTGTGAGCCATTTCGTTCATGAAAAAAAAAGTAAAAGATTGTGCGCTATCAAACGTGTGGTCGATCTATAAGAGCAGAATTTGATGGATCAACAAAGTGACGAAATGAATAAAGTAAATTATGTTCATTCTTTATTTACCCACACACACACGCACACACACACTATCTAGGGCATGCAGAGAAACTGTTCATCACTCATTTGCAAAGTTTATGCAGTTTTATTTGTACTCTTTCGAACATCTGTCTAGTTTTGAGCAAACATTTATTGCAAACATTGCACTTGTGAACAAGAGACTATTTAGTGTAAGGACATCATCCTGCTTTCGTCACCGTTTGCATTATTGTTGCCGCAAGGAACAAAATTTTTTGCAACATACAAGTTGAAGATGGTGCGATGAAGGCTGTCCGTATTTTTCAGTTTGGGGTAGCTCCTGAATTTTTGAAATGCATCGAGTGTAGACAGATGCACCTCTCTTTTTAAGCCAACAGCGTTAAAGACTTGCTAAGATTGCGTTCAAATTGTTTTGCCTTTAGTTTTCCTAGTTTGAGAGATCCATTCCACACTTTTGAAATAAATTACAATGCACAAGTGCCAGGTTTTTCACGTTTTCAAACAGGCTACAAATCTACAAGCCATTCGCGCGTAAGGAGCGGCAACTATGCTAACAACCGCGGGCGAATTCTTGCCAACAAAACGCGAGATTTTAGGTACCGACACACTACAAGCTATATTTATTACCTATTTTTCGCACGAACGCCTTCGTAAATTTGCGACCAGGACTGTCGCGTTTCAGGCAAGTGCTTTGACACTCTGCATGTGAACCGGGCGTGCCTTGCGAGTGTATAACTTGCACATGACGTCACAGACAGGTTCTCTACGCTGTATACCAGACGATGGCAACCACCATGACTCTTTATCGCATTTGAGAGCGCCAGTGCAAGGGACAACAATGAGTCGTTTACCTCTTGCATTCTTTTGTACTTTGCCCGCTTTCTTGCTCTGGCCAGCCACGCCATGGGGGTACACAAAGAACTAGAAAGTGCACCGACACTAATCTGATGTCCCCTTTTCTTGCTCCGCGCGGTTAAACAAGAGTTCACGCAGCATCTCAACCCGCTGGTACCTGAAAATGGTGACAACAATGATGTCGATGCAAGTTATATTTATATTATAATTAAAAAAAACTGACTCTTCACTTTCAGTTACGGCTGAAAGTCAAGGGCGAGAAGTACAGGGACCCCAGAGTGACAAATATTGAAGCGCCGGCGACGAACCTCAGTGGGTCACGCTCGTTTTCCGTTTTAACAGCCACTTATGCAAGGAGCGTGACAAACGTCTCAAGCGTCAAATTGATGTGGTGCGTTTAGCGTACATTGATTGATTGATATGTGGGGTTTAACGTCCCAAAACCACTATATGATTATGAGAGACGCCGTAGTGGAGGGCTCCGGAAATTTAGACCACCTGGGGTTCTTTAACGTGCACCCAAATCTGAGCACACGGGCCTACAACATTTCCGCCTCCATCGGAAATGCAGCCGCCGCAGCCGGGATTCGAACCCGCGCCCTGCGGGTTAGCAGCCGAGTACCTTAGCCACTAGACCACCGCGGCGGGGCGCGTTTAGCGTACAGGAGCGTATGTTTAGAATTGATTTAAAATATGTTCTGGAAAATATTAGCCACCGATGTTCATTACACTATGCATAGACACGATGTAAAACGCAAATATGACCGTAATAAAGAGGACATTTTGTGCATGAAATGTATGCCCAACAAAGAGAAAATAATTTTTGAAATTTGTGAAGTACAGAAAATAATTTTTGAGAAATTTCTAAATATGCAATATTTCAGGATTCGTTATAGTTGATACAAATTAAATAAGACATATAAACTTTTTTTTCAAAACAAATTTTCCTTTTTTTTGTCTCTCCGACGACAGCTACGTTGTTATTGGACTCTTGAGCACAGGCTCTAACACCATCATATGAACGCTAGCAAGTTTTCACGGTCTCTTTACAGCTTGAAATGAACAAAAAATGTTTACGCAAATATTTTTTCGTCTGACCCGCAGGTCACGGGATCGAATCTAGGCTGCGGCGGCTGCATTTCCGATGGAGGCGGAAATGTTGTAGGCCCGTGTGCTCAGATTTGGGTGCACGTTAAAGAACCCCAGGTGGTCGAAATTTCCGGAGTCCTCCACCAAGGCGTCTCTCCTAATCATATGGTGGTTTCGGGACGTTAAACCCCACATATCAATAAAATATCTTTTCGTGACTACGCCATTAAAGTATTTCTTGACTCGCACAAAAGTTGTGCATATATTTCACTAGTACAAACACCAACTTCAAAAAAAAAGTGAATAACGGAAGGTGCCAATCCAGGCCTCCCTGATAGCCCGTACTGGCGCCTTGTGGGCAATATAGGAGCGATCTCCAGCGGATGTGCTGTTATTCACCGGAAAAGACCAATTACAGTATTTTTTAGAGTTCCATGATACTTCCTTTTCGAATAGCTGATTGGATCTGATATTTTGCCCAAGGTTAATTTGAGAAAAATGACTTCGAGTCAGAAGCCATCACTCGAAGTTGTAACTGTACAGGCAACCAAAAACATAACTTTGCTAAGTTTTAATTGGTGCAGTTGCGCAAACAATTCTCCCTAAATGAGCATTTCGGGTATAATTCTATAGTTTAGTTAAGACGTTTTATGCGAAACATACATTTGAGATTTTAAAAACTCTTATTTGAGATCTTGCAGCAAACACCCATTTTAAAACTTATGATTGCGGAGTAACTGCAGAGGTAACAGTTCATTACTTTTTGCGGTAAGTGTAACGGTAACGCACTAACTTTTTTTGTAGGTAACGCAGAGTGGTAACTCCTTTCATTTTCGTTTAAGTAACGAGTACCGTATGTAGATTTTTTTTATTTGCTGACGCATATCCCACTGGTGTAATATGAAGCAACCTGTAAGGAGTAAGTCATGTTTTACATAAAATGCATGTCATAATCTACATGTCTACACAGGTTATTTAGTTTGCCTTACCGCGATATCCCGTATTATCAATTTTATTGTACAAGCTAGTGACATGGTCGTGAGCGCAACATGCGCAAGACAGGTAAATCATGTACATGCCATGGATGTCATGACTGTCATGTTAACACCCGTAATAATCGTTATACAGTCACGTCGCCCAATGACAAACTTGAAACATGTCAAGCTAACCAAACGGCCACAGACGCACCATGCACATGGCATGTATATGTCATGTTACAGGACGTGCCCGTCACGATTTTCACATTAATACCTGATTGATTGATATGTGGGGTTTAACGTCCCAAAACCACCATATAATTATGAGAGACGACGTACTGGAGGGCTCCGGAAGTTTCGACCACCTGGGGTTCTTTAGCGTGCACCCAAATCTGAGCATACGGACCTACAACATTTACGCCTCCATCGGAAATGCAGCCGCCCCAGCCGGGATTCGATCCCACGACCTGCGGGTCAGCAGCCGAGTACCTTAGCCACTAGACCACCGCGGCGGGGCCACATGAATACCTGTCATTTATGTTAGTCACGCACAAATGTCTCATCGTACCAATTTTGGTATATATCAAATAAACAAAACGGCCGCTAGAGCATGATGAACATGGTATATAAACAACGGAGTTCATGACAAGGAAGTCATGATTTCAATATGACCTGTTATTATGATCGGCATACACTCAGGTTATGCCACACCAATTTTGATACAAACCTCATGAACGATCTGATCTGGAGAGCACAAAGTCGTTCGCGGCTAAATAGATCAGCAGATACGATCAACGTCGCCGAAGTTCATTAAGAAATGCTTCGCATTAACGGCGTTTCCGACTGATATTATTCACGACCCATTCTATTTTCACTGCAGCAATCCTTAGACCTCTATCTGGTGCATGAACCGCAGTTCAAACCTCGTGATTTTTCATAAGGGTGATGCGTGAGAAAGTAAACGCGAGAAAAAGTACATGCATTGAAAAAGATTGTCAGAGCCGCGAACAGTTTGAAACACCCCGATGCAGATGTGGGCCACGAAAACAACAAATTGGCCCTTTTCGTAATCCACAAGTTAGCTTTCCTGCACTGAAAATTTACCCAACTAATGGCGGCAACTGACGTCCTTTAAGCGGATGTGAGGTCCTAGTTGCACATGCGTACGCTTCACTCGTCAGAGCGTAAGCAAAAAACGCAGCACTCTGTTTACTGATGGTTAGCTGGCTTCTCCGTTATGCAAAGTATATTGCAGAAAAGCCAGCTTTAGGGTAATAAAAAGGGTGTACAAGTTCGACAAAAACTACCGAGGAAGATGCATATCTTTAGCTACAGAATAGCGCAGTGTATCAATCGAAAGAGCGTTTACTGGCCAATGAAAAAGCGGGAGTAGTTTTCGAAATCTCTTTTTTAAGCTTTGCGATCGCTGTTTAAAGAGGCCGAAGTTGGTCTAAATTGTGGCCGCTCCCATAAGCCGCGTGAAAGAATATTCAGATTGTCTGGGAAGGAAGGCTCTTAGTGGCACATTATTGGAATTATGCCTCAAATGTTCTAGTGGTTTTCTAGTATCATAAACAGGGAGTCGTTTTCAATATGTGTTTCGTTCGTGAGATATAATTTTTTTTTTTCGTGCGCTTCCCATTCAGTTACGACGGAGCAACCGGCCACCGCCGAGAGATGGCGCGACATGTTACGTCTAGAAATCCTGGGGAGGAGTTGTAATATTGTATTTTTTTTCCTTCAACAGACGTTGATTAGCTGATTTGTTGAGCTCATTGCAAAGAGATAGTCGCTGTCGACTATACTGTCAGCCATCACAGAAGATATGTGGAATGGTTTCTTCGTTGTCACAGTGGTGACAGGCGGCGGTATCGGCCAACCTACAAAAATGTAGAAAGAATCATACAAATCCACGAACTCCTGAAACGCAATAAAAGTACTTGAGCGCAGTTCCCTTGTTCTTTCGAGGAACAAAAAAGACTTAATCGTGATCGTGAAATATCTTCTATCGATGACGGTTTGTTGTTTCCTGTGACAGCAGCAGTCTCTGGAACTTTCTGAAAGATATGATCTACATACGTCTTATCACACAGACATCGCCGATGCAGCACACAGAGCTCTATGATGGTCAAGAAAGAAGGCATGCTGGTCGTTTTCTGTTCACGCAGCACTTCAGAAATAAAAACCCATGAAAAAATGTGCCAGTTTCATCGCAAGTTTGACGTAATAAGTGCGGTAGCGACAAATTAAGTAAGGCTAAATTTTTCCATCCAGTGTTGCGTAACTCTACAAAACGCTGCTGCAACAGAAAACAGCCGTTCGCAAAAAAAAAATGGGGGGGGGGGGGAGATCCGCACAGTCACTTTTCGTTGAGAGCGAAGAACGTAGAAGGGTATACAAGCCGTCCTCCGATGTCTGTCAATATAGCGTTCACCACCGCGTCCTTATAGACAACGTTCACAGTTGCTGCTCGAATGCTTCTACCCCTTCCCCAACTTCACCTCCACGTCTTTTCATGCGCCTTCAAAGCAAACACGGCGTTTACGCTTTACTTCAGCAGCATTTGATGGCATGCTTCAACCGCGGGTTAATCTTATCGCATGCACCCTCTGATCGATGGAGATGGGCCAATGCGTTTGGTCAGCCGTGTTCGTCCCTACCGTTCACGCACTTTTACCCCCGTGTCGGTCGTACGGTACACAGGGGAATGACGTCGATGGGGACTTTTTACGGAACATGACGGCGAGAACCTATCAATAGGGTCCATATAGTTGATATCGCAATAACACACGGTTAAGATAAAACACGAAATTATATGTTTACTGCACAGCTATTTTTTAGCCTCTTCGAAGAAGCCCTACACATTGACATACGTTACGATTCCTAAGACAGGAGGGACTTTTCGTCATTTTCAGTGGCAGTTCCCACGTAACATGAAGATCAATGTAATGCGAAGCATGCGCAAGGAGTGTGACATTTTACTTTTTTAATTAAGCTAAACATTAAGAAATCATGCTAAGACATATGTATGTATATATCATGCTAAGACATATCAGCTCAACATATGCTCAGACATATCTTGAGCTGTCGCGTATGCTTTATATGAAAAGATGTTTACAGTTGTGCAACGATGCCAACAGCAACATAGTTACTACCAAGATAGAAGGGGTAAGCAGACATGTAGAGCTTGTGCTTGCGAGGATGGCAACTCTGGTCAGTGGCGCGTCGACCGAATTCAGCGTATGTCGATGAAGTGTATAAATGACGCTAAGCCGGCGTGAATCGTGTGCCATAGGAGTACAATATGTGATGTTTATAAATTTAATAAATTTGAATGGCCTGCAACACAACCACAATTGCTGTTTCGCCAGAAAGGTATAGGGTGTTTTTCCAAAGCAGTCTCGAGACCTAACGCGACGCTGTGGTATTGTACTTGATTGCCACGCAGATTTCTTGGTTCTAATTCCTGCTGGGACGCTAATATTTAACTTTTGCATTCATCGGGTCAACGCTGCCAGTTTCAGTTTTTCTTGGCACTCTCTCAATTAAATTACAAATGTCTGTTCCCGTCGCTCCAGGGACAACAAACTGTCAATCACCTATGTCGTATACCCGCATACCGCCACATGAGGTATGTGGGTATGTGCCACATAAGTGCGGAGGAAAAGATTTGACGACATACGTACGCAAAGGGGTTTGCAAGTTAATGATGTCATGACCCGTCAAAGTTATTCGACAAGCTTTCTTACCCCTAAATACTAATTCTGGCTTACCCCAAGATAACGAGGCGATATACGTATTATATATTGCAGTACAGTATATGATATACGGCGATATATACTACGTATATCACCTCCTTACCTACTAACCTCCCTGTCCTTCCGCTTAATCTTTCCTCCTCCTCCTTATTATGGGATATACGGCGATATAAACACATGTGAGTGACTAGATAGATAGATAGATAGATAGATAGATAGATAGATAGATAGATAGATAGATAGATAGATAGATAGATAGATAGATAGATAGATAGATAGATAGATACTACACAGAAATGCTCCGCATTGAAAAAGCAATGGCAAAACGTATAATTTCGCCATATACAATGCCTTGCTCCTATATTCTTAGTTCGTGTTCTTTACATCGGTGAATTTAGGGACCTGAGAAAAGCATAACGAACTCATGAAAACGGGAAGCAACTTTACACCCCAATACGCGTACGAAAAAACGAAAGAGCTTTGTTCCCCTAACTTGATCAAGCATTGTTTTCCTTAGGGTGTTTAAAACAATAAAGTAAGAATTACAAATGTACAAGTTAAGACTGTGATACGCGTGCAGTACTTAAAAATGCACTAAAGAGTAATAAAAATGAAAGACAGGCAAAACTCCTCACGATCACAGCGTGAAATCGAAATTGAAACAGAAACTTGTTTGTTTTGTTTCGGTGGTGACATCTTGCAGGATGATGTGGAATAATTCACGGGCGTTAAAAAAAAAACACCACTCCGACGCGCGGCCTTGAACATATGACAGCGCGCTGATGCTGCACCCCTCAACTGTGCGATTAATGATTGATATGTGGGGTTTAACGTCCCAAAACCACGATATGATTATGAGAGACGCCGTAGTGGAGCGATTCGGAAATTTCGACCACCTGGGGTTCTTTAGCGTGCGCCCAAATCTGAGTACACGGGCCTACAACATTTCCGCCTCCATCGGAAATGCAGCCGCCGCAGCCGGGATTCGATCCCGCGACCTGTGGGTCAGCAGCCGAGTACCTTAGCCACTGGACCACCGCGGCGGGGCAACTGTGCAATTAAGGCACTCGGCAAAGGTTGCCACTGAGCCGCCTGCGAGAAGCAACAATTTATCAATATACCACAAGCGTTTAAAGGACGGCGTTGGACAAAACGCGTTGGAAACAATGTTATGCTGAAAGCGGCACGTTGAGAATAAGTTCAATCGAAACCAAAGTGTCAGGATTACAAATGGTGCACTGACCATTAAGAGAACATGCTTTGTTTTACTGCAGTGAACGTTTTTGTCTAGAAAAATAGGCCACTTTTTTCGACGTTTCCATAGACTCCCATTGTACGATCTTTAATTGCTCTGGGAACAAAATTGAAGCTTACCCCAACATGATCGCTGTAGCCTTCTTGTCCGTTTAGGGTCCCAGACGCGCTCTGTTGTCTGCATTTTTCAACATTCGCCTTCTACAACTAATTATTGGAGAAAAACTCACTGGTTCCATTGAAAACGCGCTAGTTTTGAGCCGGGGCCACTAGGGGCGCTGACTGTTATGTGCCCAGAAAAGCTGAATATGTGTATGTCGCTGTTTTTTTAGTTTGCGTTCACTTGAGTGGAGAAAGTTATGTCTTTGTCATTATAAGTATTTATGCCCACCCAGTATGTTTTGTCGGGGATCCTGGGGGTTGAGCCGACGCTGGGTGATTGGACCGTTAAGGCCCCCCGGCAGAGGCAACACACCCCTTTGGCCCCGGCTTCACGTAGACGGCACCCCTGAGCTGACCCACCCAGGGGAATCGGCAGTCGCCTTTTCCTATCTCTCTCTCTCCCTACATCTTCGTCTTTATCTCTTACTATTTGTCTGTCCTGTCTTCTACTCTCTTCCGTTTACTTCCAAACTTCCTGGCGGCTAGGGTTAACCGTGTGCGAATAGCCTACCTTGGTCTAGGCGCATTGGGTTATAGTGGCGTTGTACGGCTGGCGTCTGCAGGTTTCAGCATTTGTAACCTTGTAGCGTCCCCTCGTTGGGCTCCGTGGTGGGTGGCCGCCAACGCTGCTGAACAACAATAAGGAAGACATGCATGGAGCATTCCCACTACTGTATGATCGTACCGGCTTAAAGCCGGTACGCACCGATGATCTCACCAGAGAAGGATTGGCCACCCTGGTGCAGTATTCGGCCACCCCCTCCCGTAGGCATTCGTCAATTAACTCACGGCCCTCAGTCCCCACCAGCTGCGGAGCAACTGACCACGGCGGCGGTCAGATCTGCAAAGCAGCAGAGGGTGCTAGGAATCTCTGGATACGGACAGGCCATCATTGGAACTTGAACTTAGCAACGTTTAACGTTAGAACGTTATCTAGTGAGGGAAGTCTAGCTGTATTATTCGAGGAGCTAGAAGGCATTAAATGGGATATAATAGGGCTGAGTGAGGTTAAGAGGACAGATGAGGCCTATACTGTGCTACAGAATGGGCACGTCATTTGCTATCGGGGCTTGGCAGACAGAAGAGAACTGGGAGTAGGGTTCCTAATTCACAGAAACATAGCTGGCAACATAGAGGATTACTATAGCATTAATGAAAGGGTGGTAGGCATTGTAATTAAACTGAATAAAAGATACAAAATGAAGGTAGTACAGGCTTACGCGCCTACATCCAGCCATGATGACGCTTCAGTTGAAAGCTTCTATGAAGACGTGGAATCGGCAATGAGTAAGGTGAAAACACAGTATACTATAGTAATGGGCGACTTTAATGCAAAGGTAGGGAAGAAGCAGGCTGGAGACCAGGCAGTAGGAGATTATGGCATCGGCACTAGAAACGCCAGAGGAGAGCTACTAGTAGAATTCGCAGAACGCAATAATTTACGGATTTTGAATACCTTCTACCGAAAACGAGAAAACCGCAAGTGGACATGGAGGAGCCCTAATGGCGTAAATAAGAACGAAATAGACTTTATAATGACTGCACACCCAGGAGTCGTGCAGGATGTGGAAGTGGTTGGCAAGGTAAGATGCAGTGACCATAGAATGGTACGGGCTCGAATCCACCTAGACTTGAAGAAGGAACGACAGAAACTGGTACGCAAGAAGCCAATCAATGAGTTAGCACTGAGAGGGAAAGTACAGGAATTCAGAGTGTCACTGCAGAACAGGTACTCTGCTCTTAGCGAGGAAACCAACCTTAGCGTAGATACAATGAATGATAATCTGACGAGTATCATCACGGAGTGTGCAGTGGAAGTTGGAGGCAGGGTAGCTAGACAGGATACCGGCAAGCTTTCCCAGGAAACGAAGAACCTAATTAAGAAGCGTCAAATCATGAAAGTGTCAAGTACAACAGACAAAATCGAACTGAGAGAGCTTTCGAAGTTGATTAATAGACGTAAAGTATGCGATGTAAGAAGGTATAACATGGAGAGTTGAGCACGCTCTGAAAAATGGAGGAAGCGTCAAAGCAGTGAAGAGGAAACTTGGGATAGGCAAAAGGCGGATGTATGCCTTAAGGGACAAAGAAGGCAAATTAACTACCAATATGGATAGGATAGTTAAAATAGCGGAGGAGTTTTACAGAGATCTGTACAGTAGCCGAGACAACCACGACCTTAATACTATAAGAACTAGCAGTAACCCAGACGACACCCCACCGGTAATGATAGAAGAAGTCAGAAAAGCTTTGGAGAGCATGCACAGAGGCAAAGCTGCTGGTGAGGATGAAGTAACATCAGATCTGCTGAAAGATGGAGGACAGATTGTGTTAGAAAAACTAGCCACTCTATTTACGAGGTGTCTCCTGACGGGAAAAGTACCAGAGTCTTGGAAGAACGCTAACATCATCTTAATACATAAGAAAGGAGATGACAAGGACTTGAAGAATTACAGGCCGATCAGCCTGCTCTCTGTAGTATACAAGCTATTTACAAAGGTAATTGCTAACAGAGTAAAGAAAACATTAGAATTCAATCAACCAAAGGAACAAGCAGGATTTAGAACAGGCTACTCAACAATTGACCACATTCATACTATCAATCAGGTAATAGAGAAATGCTCAGAGTATAACCAACCACTATACATAGCCTTCATAGATTACGAGAAGGCGTTTGATTCAGTAGAAATATCAGCCGTCATGCAGACACTGCTGAATCAGGGCGTAGATGAAATATATATAAACATTCTGGAAGAAATCTACAGGGGATCAACTGCTACCATAGTGCTTCACAAAAAAAGCAACAGAATACCAATAAAGAAGGGTGTAAGGCAGGGGGACACAATCTCCCCAATGCTATTCACTGCGTGCTTACAGGACGTTTTCAGAAGCCTAGAATGGGAACAGTTAGGGATAAGAGTTAATGGAGAGTACCTCAGTAACCTGCGCTTCGCCGATGACATTGCATTGCTGAGTAACTCAGGGGACGAATTGCAACTCATGATTACGGAGTTAGACAAGGAGAGCAGAAAAGTTGGTCTTAAAATTAATCTGCAGAAAACGAAAGTAATGTACAACAATCTCGGAAAGGAGCAGCGCTTTGCGATAGGTAATAGTTCACTTGAAGTTGTAAAAGACTATGTCTACTTAGGGCAGGTAATAACCGCAGAGCCTAACCACGAGATTGAAGTGACCAGAAGAATAAGAATGGGGTGGAGCACATTCGGCAGGCACTCTCAAATTATGACAAGTAGATTGCCACTGTCCCTCAAGAGGAAGGTATATAACAGCTGTATTTTGCCGGTACTTAGCTACGGAGCAGAAACCTGGAGACTCACAAAGAGGGTTCAACTTAAATTGAGGACGACGCAGCGAGCAATGGAAAGAAAAATGGTAGGTGTAACCTTAAGAGACAAGAAGAGAGCAGAGTGGATTAGGGGACAAACGGGAGTTAAGGATATCATAGCTGCAATAAAGAAGAGGAAATGGACATGGGCCGGGCATGTAGCACGTAGACAGGATAATCGCTGGTCATTAAGGGTCACCAACTGGATTCCCAGAGAAGGGAAGCGGGGTAGGGGGAGACAGAAGGTTAGGTGGGCAGATGAGATTAAGAAGTTTGCGGGTATAAATTGGCAACAGCAAGCACAGGACCGGGTTAACTGGCGGAACATGGGAGAGGCCTTTGTCCTGCAGTGGACGTAGACAGGCTGATGATGATGATGATGATGAGTATGTTTTGTCAGTATTCAATGTGAGGGAGTCTTCACGTGCCACCTGAGCGCGGATGTCGAGGAGGTGCTCCATGTCTGCTAGGGATTCGGCGAGTAGCACGGTGTCATCAGCGAATGCTATGCATAAAATTTTGGTATAGACTTCTTTGCGCTCAGTTGTGATGGTGGAAAGACGCCGTCTTAGTCCTTCTCTATTTTCTCCAGCAAACTATCAATGCAAATCTTGATTAGTGTTGGCGACAGTGGGCACGCCCTTGCTTGAGTCCAGTATTTTGTTTCACTGTTATAGATTTATATTCTCCAAGTTCATACACTGCCGTACACTCCACATAAAGTGCCCTTAATTTATGAAGCCTTCGTCGATCTTAATGCCCTCCAGTCTCTCCCACAGTTTTGAGTGTGGTACTGAACCATTTGCTTGTAAATCCAGGTATGCCTATAGTTGCTGCTGGCGTCACCAGCTGTCACTAGTGTACCTCTTTGTTTGTGGTTTGTTTCATGGCTCACTGTTTGCATGGTTTATATTTGGCGCGCGTTGTCGACTGCAGGCTGCAGTGTGGTGTACTGCATGAAGGAAGGAAAAAGAAAAAAAGTCTTCCTCCATGGTGTACTGGAATGGGTTTGTCGCCGAAAGCATGGCTTTTTTGGGATGACGGCCAGCGGCGCTGGAGCACACCATAGCATACTGCGGCGCCACTTGTCGGCACCCTTTGAAGTCATTTTTGAGAAGCTGGGATGCAAAGCCTTTAAGATTGGTATTTGTAGTTGCCGCCCTGGTCATTCGTGTGCGGGGGAACTCGACGATTGCCGTCGTCTGTTTCTCATGAAGCGTCAGCGAATTTCGGCGTGTGCATGGAGGACTCGGCATTTGTGAAAGCCTGATGCACTGCGGTTTGCGCAGGCCAACAGTTCAGGGGTTTACTCAAATAAACTATATCAATCACCCTGAGTACTTTGCGGAGAATATATAGTTACGTATCTGGACTGCGGCGCCCTTTGATGAGTAAAATGTATAAAAAAGTAGAGCTGTATTCGTTCGTGAGCGTTATTTTTTTTAAACATTGCGACTACTTACTCTCCTGGCTCATGCAGGTAAGTGATGGTCGTGGAACTCACCGCATGATAACGTTATCCTTCAGGATCTCCTAGTTTGTTTCGTCACATGACTTCAAGTTAGTGTGATAACCAGGTAGGGGTAAATATGGATCAAATAAATAGCGATGTACTTTTTTACGCTTTTTGGAATCAAAACAGTAAGCAAGCCGACGATCTGGGTCCGTGTCCTGCGATAAGAATTGTGCGAGCTAAGACTACGCAGAAGCAGCTTCATTTATCTCATTATTGCATTCCTATATGTTTGATGTGTTTTAATTTTGCACATATCTTTATTTCAATCATGCGATCACGGTAGTATACAGAGATGACAATATAGGACCGGACCTTCTCGAGGAGCGATGGCTAACTGCGCTGACTAGCTGAGATCTGCACGACCAACTGTGGGCAATCCAGCGTGCCTGGACAGCAGTGGAAAGGCTATGCCGCTATTTCCCACCACACATAATGTCAGGGTGACCTAAAGCCGGGCCGGTAATCTTGCAGGGGCTTTTTTTTAATAAAGTTTTTCCCCGTTCGTCCAGAAAGGTCCGCAATTCAAATTTAAACTACGCGCGCTAGAGGCACCATTCGATCGTGGCGCCCCGCTGGTGGCGTCATCGCAAAAGCGAGCACCTGTGAAGACGGCAGCGACGACAGCTCAGAGAACACGGCAGCTGTCAACAGCCAGTTCGTTCGGAAGAAGAATCGTTCGTTGCTGATCGCGCGCGGACTGCACCTACCAACGCCTCCTGCCCTAGCCCTTATTTTCTGCGCTGTATATTGTTCAACCCTGTCCACCTTCTCCGGTGGGAGTAAATTTTTCAAGCCTTCGCAGTAAGAAAGCATTATGCTCATCAAAGTTAAGGTGAGTCGAAAACTACGTTTTTTTATTGAATGTGAGCGTTGCATAAACGCAGCTTCAGTGTTGTCACCCCCCCCCCCCCCCAAGTGTTAACTGTTGTTGGCGGTAACTTTGTTTCCTTAAGCCTGCTGTTGGCGAAACGAACAGTTCAAGAGTTGTTTCCTGACGGAAATTTTCTTGTTCTTTGCATGTCGTGTCACCTGTCGCGTCAGACGCTCACCGGCAAGGAGGTAATGTTGGCTCGTTTGTTTTAAATTATAATTATTTACTCTTGTTTTCTTGTTGTTACTTGGAATACCAATTTAGTTGATTTCGTTTGCAGATAGAAATCGACATTGAACCAAACGACAAGGTATGCTAGCTCATAACCAGTGCTGATACACTGCCCTGACGTCGTGTGCTTGAATATTTAGGTGGAACGGATCAAGGAGAGGGTTGAAGAAAAGGAAGGCATTCCACCGGCTCAGCAAAGATTGATTTACAGCGGCAAACAGATGTAAGCGTAGATACTGGGGGGCGGGGTGGTTCTAAGCTCATGTCCTTTGTAAGCGGAATCCACCTCAACCTTGCCTTTTGAATTTTAATGATAATCTTTTCAGCATTTTACATCTTTTGTTATGCTGAAGACATGCTTGTATGCTGCCGTTACTGAATTTATTGGTGCATCATCACAATTCTGCCTATTCACTGCTGTTGCTCTTAAAGGTGCTTAAAAGTTGCAAGATTGTAGCTTGCATTTTCCGCCTAGCAGTCTTAACATTATGTGGCTTCTACTCTGTGTGACTGCAACTCCATCTCTCAGAGCAGCAATGCAAAGTAGTGACTTCTCTGTTTCACTGTTAGCGTGGGGCAGTGTTTCATTTATTATACCAGGACAACTGCTACATTAGGATCTGTTATAACATGCATTCCTGGAGTGTTGCTCTGCTGAACTAAGTGTGCAGGTTTGATTCCTGACTAGGGTTGAGGCATTTTGATGTGGGCGAGATGCTGTAACACACAAGATTTAGGTCAGGTTATGCAACTCCAGGTAGTCAAAATTAATCGGGAGTCCCCTACTATGGAGTGTCCCAATCATGTCAAGGTTCTCACTCATAAGAAAAAAACCCTAGGAATTGTTATATTGGAACATGTGCCAATTGCAGTCTTCTGCCGCCTCGTCTTAGGTTCCTGGCAAGCTTGTTCATGGTATTTGTGCACAGCATAGTCATGGGGGAATTCTGCCCTGTAGTTTGTAAGGAGGCAGATTTGTGATAACGTAGATAGTTTCTGGCTGCCAACTCGTCTTGCTTTGAATGCACCCCCCTCACATTTTCGTAGTCACACTTTCATGGCAGTGAAATCGAAGAATGCGTGTGGAATTCGGTACAGAACCCCAAGTGAAAAGTTAACCTGGAGTCCTCCAGTATGTGGTGCTTGTGGTATGTGGTACTCCAGTACGTTGGCATGACTCCCAGTAAGACATCCAAGAGATGCGAACACCGTACATGAAGGTGGAGCTTCAGGCAGCAATTGACCAGACAAAAGTATGCAAGGCACCAGGACCAGATGGAATCTCTTATGAGGTGTTCAAAAACATTGATGGCCCTGCATTGAAGTGGCTGCTGGACACGTTTCATGGAATTGGAACGACTGGAAAGTTGCCTGAATTGTCAAAGCATATTGAAGTTGTACAACGCCGATATCAAAGCCAGGAAAGCTTCTAATCATTAGCCGATCACTCTCACGTGTACATTTTGGCACATGTGTTGATATCATGCATCTTCTGGTGGGTGGAAAAGCACACTTGGTACCATACGGCCCAGATTGATTCTCTACTGCAATTGGGCACGGAAGATGGCCTAGACCATATGTCAGTGGTGCGTAAGGAACAGCAAGTACCATTCGAACCTTTCTCGCCATGAACCTTCATAAGGTTTATGACGTCAGCCACTCAGCATTGCATTTGTGTAATGCATTGGCTCCAACTTCTGCCTAGAGTCTGTGACTTCATGGTGTTTTTTCTGGCACACCAAAATCTCTGCATCAGTCTGCAAAGAAAAAAACCGGACACGGTCGCAAAGCGGGGTGTATCGCAGGGCTTGATGCTGGGTCGGATACTTTTTAATATTGTCCTATGGCCCCTGGCGTGGACACTTGCAAACATTCCAGATGCCTTCTTCTGCCTGTATGCGAAAGACTTCACTGTGTGGACATTACATCCATTCCTGCGACACCAGATGCAGGCTCTCCAGAGTGCTCTAGACAAGGCCTCAGACTGGCGTGCGCACATAGGACTGACACTATCTGCCGCAAAGACTGTATTCATGTCTACCACCAACAGACAAGATCGCTGTCACCTCCCACAGGTGCCGATTTGTTTGAACCTAAATGACCAAGCCCTTGAGCAAGTTGAATTAGATGCAAGTGCATGGGTTTGCTCTGCTCGTAGGAGGAGTGCTAATACCCTCCATCTTATTTGTCACATTTCTCAAAAGACCGGAGGTGCTTGCTTTTGAATGGCCTGTGCTTTAGTGTAGTTTATCCTGCAACCTCGGCTTATTAATCAAGCTCAGTTTCAACCTGACATTGCGAGATTGGGACTTGTTCGAAACTGCTAACAGATGACATGAGGGCGATCACATGCCTTGCTCCGATAACACCTGTCGTGACCCTCCAGGTGTAAGCGCAGCTCAATAACATCTACAAAATTGTACACCAGTGTCCAATCTCTTGCCACCTAAATAGTCAAGCTGTTCCTGCGGCGATGGCTCTAGCTCACTACCATAATTCAACGCTGTCACAGCCTGTCTCCCTTTTGCCAGAAATCCCGCCTTGGCTCAAGGAACAGGCCACCTGTGCCACCGACAAGTGGCACAGGAGGCCGTTATCTCTACTATTGAGAACTCTCTTGTGGTATATATAGACGCCGCTATCGATAGCTGCGTTTTACTCGCCGCCCTCTTTGCCCTGCACTACCTGAAACGCAACGTACATGCTCCTGTGTTAGAGGCACCGTTCCCATCAGTGTTGCCGAAGCTCACAGCTTTACACGCGATTCCTAAAGTGGATGGCTTGTCACTCAAGACTGCTTATATAGATGGGCTCCGCGCAGGCAGTTCAAGAGTTGCAAAAAGTTACCAGCTCCCCCAATATAGCTTCTGATGTATGCAGACCGATTCACTCGTGCGCTTGTCCTGTCTGCGTAATGCGGACTTGTCGGTCTCTACCGGCCCAACTAGATGCAGGTGCCGCCTGCCACCCAACGGAAGTTCAACACCGGCTGCCTCTACTTCATTTGTCCCCAAAAGACGGCTTGCTCCTATTCACAGAAACCCTCCGGCGCTCCAAGTGTGCACTCATTCCTCCGCATGGATAAGACCTTCCCGGCTGCTGAACTAGCCGAGAGGAAGTTGCACTCTGGATTCGTGTAGGTGCTGCCTTTTGAACCCTGTCATCCGGGCTACATGGACATTCAGTGTACAGCCTCCTGCAACATGCTCCTTTTGCATTGCCCCAGCCTTTAGCTGTATAGCAGGACAGCTCTTTCTGCACTTGCTGGCAGCATTTCTTTTTTTTTTTTCATTTCTACAATTAATAGGAGCCACTGTTGAGGTTGCCACCTAAGCACAGAAGCTTCAATAAGAAGCCTATGCACGATGGCGTAAATACTGGTGTGCTGTTCTATTTTGTCCTTAACAGACCGTTTATACAATTCCAAATCACAGGTGTACAGCAGTGACAATGCTGGTAGCAGCATTTTTTGTGACTCGTAGTGTATACCTAAACCACAAGAAAACTGCAATTACTTTTCTTATTCTTATTTCCTGGCGTGAAGCGTTCATTCTTTATGTACTCTCTGAGTAATCAATTTTTAGAAAGAACATGTGCTCCCCACAAACGCCTCGGAGCTGTTATTCGCAGCGAGGTTTGACTATAGGTGGCAGCTCAGTCCCCGCGTCAGTGTGGATAGACGATCTACGGCACATATACAAATACACGTAGCGGCGCTTGGTTACTTGCGGTCTGAGCCGATTGTCGGTTGATTAAATGCGTTGAATACACTTTACTGTTAATATCTATGCTCTTCTTTACTGAATTGGTGCATGAGGCCTATGCAACGTTAACATTACCCGCGAGTAAATGCATTCTGCCTTTTGTAGGGATGCTTGCCCTGGGTGGCTCTCTTCATGATTTTCACTCAGTCACGCCTTTTCTGTGTTGCTTGTATGTGGTTAGCTTGTGTTTTGCCTGCTACGCACTGCTATAGCGTGACTGAACTATTTATTTACATATTCATCTGCATACTACAAAAAAGAGAGAAAGGAAGATCGTAGAAAGCTCGCATGCCTGTGTAATTAGTTCAGTACTACGGTTTGCACCTTATACGCATATTTTTTTTTTCATTCTGTTTACGAAATGTGGGACAGTCATCGAGTCTAGTCAGGAAAGCTTAGTGGCCGACTGTGCTCTACGCTTCACTGCGTTTACCATGTGCACGCACGTTTTCTTGCACCAGTAAAAATATAAAAATCTTATGTAAGAGTTCAGCAGAAAGCTTTCATCAATGGATTACATGCATGATAGTGCTACAATGAAAGCCTGGTTAATGGGATAAGCATGTTTTTGTTTTCAGACAAAAGACCACTGCCTTCCGTTGGTCACTAACATTGTCCTACAAATGTTGAAGACAATGTAAAAAAATGAAATTTTCAGTGAATTTGTACGGCATTATATCTAAGGCATGCCATCAGAATTTTCAACGTCTGGGCTGTTTAAAGCGTTCTTAAATCTAAGCACACGGTTGTGCACGGTAACTCTGTTCTAAGTACAGTTTAAGTACCGATGTGTCACCGTTTATGTGATGGTAATATTTCTATGTAGTGGTACCACGGCCAGATAAACGCAATCATCGCTCCACGCATGATCGGTAAATTACAGTGCCTTACTTGTACGCCTGCCAACAGCACGCAAGTGCATGGCCTAGAGCTTGTTTTTTTTTTCTGCTTTTTTGCACAATCGAGGCAGACAGAGGACTCCCGCTTAAGAGTGCTGGTTTCCACTGGCATTGGAAAAAATAAAGGAGGTGTTGGAGAAATGCTCAGTGTCTGCGGTACACGAAGCGATTGCATTGAAAAATGAATAATGTGGTGCAAGAGTGTTTCTCGAATATCCTCCATAAGATAATTAATATGGCTCTTAATTATTTTCATTTTAAAATGCAAATTCAATTTTGCCATTTTACCAAGCAATCAACAGGATTGTTGGTACTGTATACTCAATTCGCAACCACATAATGACATATTTGTTTACCAAATCACCTGTTTACCAAATCACTCCATTGACATATGAATGTGTAAACGGTAGCATAAATAAAAAAAAAACTGCTAAATGTAAGGATAAATCGCAGAGCTTACTTTGGCAGCACAGCACGTAAGAAAAGATATAATGAAGTTGAAGTCTCCATACCAAAAAGAAAGTCGAACAGATTTAGGTGATGTTAAAAAAAAATGGGCGACTGAGAAAGCACTTGTGCTAACAATCGTTTTTTGATATCAAGAGTTCTTTAATAGAGGCAGCTGAAAGTAAACGACATTATACGCCATGATATTGTCTGTTAGGTAAACGCTTGAGCTGTTTCATGTAGCATTGATAACGGCTCCTCTATAGTTAGAATTTTATATGCACATTACTCAATTGCGTGTAGTTCAAACCTAAATCCACAAAATCGCTAATCGGTGAAAGCCATATAAATGAAAAGCAACCCTGTGATTCAGAATTTATAATGAAACACCAAGGAGGAGAGGGGCGTTGCGATTTGTGCGATTCGTTGCTGCACTCATTGTGGTATGCAACACTAGTAAGTGGTTAAGGGTAAGTGTCTTGGCACAGAAACAAGTAAGGAGGGAAAAACGGGGAATACAAAAGGCACGTGGGCAAACATGCAAACATCTATGTTCTCGCACTTGTTTCGGTGGATACTGCATGGGCGTTGTCATGTGTGTGTGCCTCACCAAGAGGGACGCGCTTACCTTGCTGCCAGCCCTCACTGGTGGACTTCGACGAAAAGATAAAAATTATGTTGTTGCCCTTAGTTTTATTAACGTGGCTTAGTAGCAGCATTGACTTCACAAGTGGATTTAAGCCGGCGATTGTGGTTTCCGATTGCAGTATCTTGTACGTTAAGATACACGATATATTATTCAATGCATTGAAAATACACTTCTCGTGGGAGAGGTATCCTGATTCAGGCGCAAGAAACCCAAAGATTATCCAAGATGCATGTAGCTTCAATACTGCCCAGCCCTGTTTAGTATAGCCAAAGAGAGCATTTCACGATACTTGTTCTATTCTATAATGTAGGAATGATTAACAAGACCACAGTAGTTTGAGGCTTGTCACTGTGGTTAAAAATGGATGTCTAAGAGTGAACTGGATAGATTTGTATGTTGTATGCATCCAGTTGACACTTTTTGTAGTTAATGCTGTCATTCGGTTTACCAGCACTTTGCTGTAGTAGCACTGTGCTCAATGAAACAACGCAGATTGCACACAGTTACTTCAGTGTAGGCTGGTACAATTTCCACTGCAGGTCGTGGGAATTGTCTGCCAAGTGTGAAATGGCTACATGTCAAAATGACCAAAATTGCTAACAGAAAGCTCTGCTCCCCTTCTCTTAAAAAGAAAAAACAATGTGCTTCCAGCAAAAAAGGCAAGGTTGTTAATTCCACAATTGTCTCTGCGAAATACACTGCTGCTTGCAGTACAGTTGACTGTGGCACCTTGTGTTGGTTTATCATTCTACATAGAACACACACAGCAGCTAGCTATGTTCATTGCAATAATAGGATGCAGTTGTTCAACATTACTTCTCAGATGACCCGGAAAAAAAAAAGGCACTTGGTTATGCTGTTAAAATTGAAGGACAAGCTTAAATATATACAGCCAAATCTCTTATGTCCTCTAGTGTAATATGTTCTCATTGCTTATGGATACTTTGACTTTTAAATGAAACTGGAAAATTAGTTTGTGTAGGGTGAGCATGCTGTTTCATCTCATTTTTCACATTCACTGTCAAGATTTCTTACCGGATATCCTATACCTAGGGTTTAAATAGTTAAGAAATTTTCAACAATAGCTACATCAACAGATGGAGAGGCAATGCTTTAATATTGTAATATGGTTAGCAGGTAAGCTGACACTTCAGCTAATTATGTGTCATGTTCCATATATCTGTCTGGGCTCAGTGGTCCTGAATTGTGAATTTTTGTCATCTAGGAATGACGAGAAGACAGCGACAGATTACAAGGTTCAGGGCGGCTCTGTACTACACCTGGTGCTCGCTCTGCGTGGGGGCAATGGAGGTGATGCTGACTGTGGGACGAAGAGTTAATTGTGATGCTGACCGTGGAACGAAAAGTTAATTGGTTTCAGCGCAAGTGCATGCTGTCTGCGCACACTGCCTTTACAATTAGGCACTGGAAATAAATTTAGCTTTATGCTACTTGTACTTTGAATCTCATAATGCCATGTTTCATTCATTGCATTCAAACAGTCAATGTGGAATGCATTTCCTTGTTCCGTTATTACATTTCTGGTGAAGTCTCAATTTAGGAGCAAAAATACCTGGATCTGTTTCCCCCGTTACAAAAAAAAAGTTTGCAAGCAGTATTCAGTCTTATTAGTTGACGTTTTCTCTAGTTTTTTAGCCATATATTCTATAAAATTCAATTCCCCCCCCCCCCCCATGAATGCTGTGTCTAAAAGAAAGCTTCTTATTTTGGGGCAAGGGTCCAGATATCAAGGCATGCTATACTCATTCAAGCAATGGTTCCAGATAGATTTTGTGAAGTGGTGAATTTCTTTGTCGCCATTGGTCAGAACTTGCAAAAAAAAGTTTCCTTTTTGGTGCAACGCAGTCTCCAAAGGTGAAGATCGGCATACTTGTCGGCTTAAGTTATTTTCTTTTACCACCAGGTCTACTGCCAAATTGAAATGAAAGGTTTGAGGCAGCTTCAGTGCCACTGCAGGGTCTCATTACAGCATTAAAGAGGCCACATAGTTTGCATGAGCCCAACTTTCCTACTGTAGGGAAAGTCTTAAAATTGATAGGTGTGGTTTAACGCCCCAAAACCACCATATGATTGAGAGACGCCGTAATGGAAGGCTCCGGAAATTTCGACCACCTGGGGTTCTTTAACGTACACCCGAATCTGAGCACACAGGCCTTCAACGATTCCACCTCCATCAAAAATGCAGCCGCCACAGCCAAGATTCGAACCCGCGACCTGGGGGTCATCAGCAGAGTACCTAAGCCACTAGACCACTGCGGCGTGGCGGGAAAGTCTTTAAAAAAAAAAAGAAACATTTGAAAAATTATCCTGGGTATTACCAGAGTCCTCCAAAAGTTCTGAAGCACTCTGGTATTGCTTTATGTGAAACTTTGGTCAACATTAAAACAAAGCGTTCTTGCAGCACTTTAAGTTGATCAGGGTAATTATAATCAAGTCTGGAAAGCCCACTGTGCCTTGAATATATTCCAGTGATGCAAGCTTGATCGACATGTACCCGTCAACTTGTTGAACTGAATCGTTTCTTAATGTACTAAAGACACCTCAACTGTTTGTATTTAAGTCGAGCCTCTGACTGCTCTCTTGATCACCTCAAGTTAGTATATTCCAATATCGGCTGACTGAGACATGACATGATTAACACAACACGCCTGTCACTTATGTCGTGAAACCCTTAACCCCTGTAGCATGTGGTGCATGAAAATGCCCGGGTAATTGCGATGCTGTAAAAAATTGACGGTGAAAACATTTTGTGTGGGTTGAACAATAGAAATTTATAGTTGTTATAGTTGGCAATTTTAATGTAGTAGACAAATTGGCTGCAACAACCCTTAGCCAGCAATGACGTGGTACAGATTGTAAATGTATTGCAAGAATTTTAACATCAGCTGTAGTGGTCATGCTTGTCTTATGTCATTTGTAGTTAGTGTTGGCTATCTGCTTTAAGAATGTAATAAACATTACATGCACTCCTTTGACACTACAAGCTATAGTCTCATGTTGCTCATCCTTGCAGGAATGTGCCGAAGCTCATGCTACATATTCACATAGCTATTCATCTTACTAAAATACATGCATCTACTTCATAAGACTTGACATGAAGCCAGAAAATGCAGCGCAGACAACTTGTCGCCAACTACTCGTATAAAATTTATTCCCTCAATGTGTGGAATCGGAATTTTCGTTATGGTCTCTTGAAAAAAAAAAAAAACCAACTTCAGGAGAGTCAAAATAGTGCATGTGAACTTGAAAAAATCTCATTGCACATGTCATGAAAAGACTTCGAGTTCTGGGAATAGAGGATGTTGGCGTAGTTTCTTGTAAGGGCAAGGAGTGCGGCTTCTGCACATTTCACTGTGCTCTGCTTATGTCCAAACTGAGAAGCATCAGTGTACTGCTTAAAACAGACATCATGCAGGCATACCGTAGCTGCCATGCATTGGCATACTGTATTTTTAGCGCACTGAAAAAACATTGACAGAGAAAGACAGTTTATTTCAAAAATGGGTAACTGGAAAAAACAAGTAGGCACACCCTTCTGGGCTATTGTGTCTGAAAACAGCACCTGGCAAAAGTGTATTGCCCTCTTTCCCCCCAAAAATTGCTAAACATGTTACAAGTTGAGGATCTGTTACGTGTGAAAACTCAATGTCTTCTGGATCAGATCCTCATCCCATAAGTACATTAATGCTTTTTCTATAAACATTGCAGATCTGTTCTGTTCCCTGCCACACTCTAGTCTGCTTTCTTTCGTTTAGTCTTGTAGTGACCTCTTTGAAAATGTCGCCTTGATGAACATTGCCGAGATGAAAAACCAGAAATATTTAGAACTTCTTTGTTTTTAGCTGTGGTCCGCTTTTATCTTATGGGAAGGGCAGAAGCAGGAAATTTGTATTGGCTCTTCTATTGCACCTATTCTCAGCGATTTATTGTTAGAAAAACTGAGAATAAGATGTGTGATTGACACCCAGATTTTAAAATTAAAAGAATGCCTAGATATGTCGCCATTTTTTTTTTATTTTTCTTGACTGCAGTTCTTTAGCCACTGACACTCTTTCCTTTGTATGCGAGGCTTATCCCCTCTAGTTGTAACACATGAATTGCCGGTTGACGGTAGTAGTAGTATTTGCTTTCCGGACATCAGCACGTGTGTGTCGTCTTTCTCTGTCCGTGTTTCTTCGTGCGCTAAAAAATACAGTATGACATACCAACACACGCAAAATGCTACGTTACCATGCATAGGCAAATATTTCATGGTAGTGAACTAGGCATGGGCAAATACTCGAGCCCTTTGAATCTTCAAACGAATGTTACAGTATTTGAATTTGGTTTGACACAAACTTAAATTATACGAGCACATGAAATGAATGGATACACATTTGATGGCACATAAGCCCTCCTGCAAAGGTGGCTTCAACGAGCGTGAAGGTGCCATTACATGAAACCACCTATTCAGGGGAAATTTGCACTACAGCTAAACCACACTCCAAGGTCATGTGTATATATTAGCTCCATCTCGATTAATAATTCTTCAAGTTTAAAAGTGTACTATATGGCTGAAATGTGCTAAGTAGCATAAATTTTAATAAGTAATGTATTATCTTACTGCTCCTACTGCTATTCAAAACTTGCAAATAAAGGTTGGTTCCACTTCACTTCAAACCAAAAAAAAGTTACATTTGCACATGCCTATTTCCAGTTTTTAACATTGTGGAAGTTATTTGTGTCATGAGAAAAGTAATCATTTTTAAATATGTTATATGCAGCAATATGTATTTGTAATAATAATAATGATGCAAAGTGTCTTTCCATTATTTGGTTTCTAATTATGACCAAATTACTATACACTTTGAAATTGCTTTAAATTTCAAATTTTCTATTCCCCTATCCCTACAGCAAACTCACTGAAACAGTGAATCTACCACTTACCCAAACTTAGAGAGCAAGAATTGAGAAACGTGGGCTCTTCTTTCTACAAAATGTGCCGTATAGCACAATCTGTAAGCAGCATATCATTTTCTGTGTAATTATTTTCCCAAGTGGCAGTGATTTTTTAACAGCTACTCGTAGTGCCGTAAGGCATGTCGCTTGGTTTGTTTGCGAAGATGGCAGATGGCCCAGTTGTGAGTACCTTTCGCGAATGGCGAATGGTATTTTGACAGCGGAGCTGTTACAGTCAAGCTATGTCATTCCACAGTGATGTCAGCAGCATAGCCAAGCCAGGAAGGCGGCAAGCACATAGCAAGAGGGAAAGCCCAGCACAGAGTTGGGAAAAAGGCTTAAGCAAGGTGAGCAGGAAGGGAGAGAGTAAGGCATAGTGAGGCAATAGCGGGTCAAGGAAAGGAATGAGGAGATGAGGAGGAGGGAAGTGATCGAAGAAGGCAAGCAAGGGAGTGAGTGACTGAGCAAGCGCACAACAAGAGGGAAAGCACAGAACAAGCCCGGCATAGGCAAGAGCGAAAGCCTAGCATACTACCGACATTGGGAAAGAGAAGTGGGGGGTGAGGAAAAAGGGAAAGCAAAGCATAACAAAGCGGTGTGGCACTTTCATTGTCGAGGCTTTCCTTCAGCTCTGCTGTCCATTGGCGTTTGATAGTAAAGCAGTGCCAAGAATTTTTGGACCACTGGGCGTAGCTGGGAAAGAAGTTTCAAACCCACCCCAAATATTTTTATTTTGCATGTCTATATAAGGCACACATACAAACAGTCACACAAAAAGGGTCGTGGATTCACCTTCTTGGAAAATAAAATTTATACACACCTGCTTTGGACGGTTTTATTGAAAATAATTTTTCGGTTGTTTCTAGCATAATTTACTGTGATGATGATGTCAGATCATGGGAATACAGTGAAAGCTCATTGATTCAAACTTACAGTTAATTTGAACTGACATCATGATCCTGGCACAATATCATGTATTTCTATTGGGGAAGACTCCCGATAATTCGAATGTATTGGTATCCACAACGGTTAATTTGAACGCAGAGCTCCGGGCTTTCATCACTCGTCGCAGAAGTCAGCCCAGAATGATCACAATGTTTCATGAAACTAAACCAAACCAACCCAATTTAACTAGGCACAAAACAGCAGCATTTCTCAGCAGATGAAAATTCAGACGCTATGCTGGATCTTGTGGACAAAAAACAAATGATGCTTATGGAGTTGTGACTGAACAAACTAAAAAAAATGCAAATCACCGCTTATTTTTAATTTTTAGTACATTAGCTATGCCATGTAAATACACAGCATCAGATATTTTGACATCAAGACTTATTGAAGACATGAATGGATGTCAGTGCTTCTTTCTGGTGTATCACTGACTGACCAATTAAAATTCTGTTTGCTGCTGGAACTCCTTGAACTCAATTTACAAAATTACCTGCCACAAATGTGTAGTACAGCCTAAATATGATAACGAGTCCAGAAATAGCTTCTTAGAGTTCTGCCTGAGCAGTGCGGCATGATGTCCATTCAGTCTAGCATTCGCCCGCTAATTTAAACTCTGCTTAATTCGAACAATAGTATAATCCCCTTCGAGTTCGAATCAACAAGCTTTTACTGTATTGTTTGTATGATAAAAATTCTTAGAATGAGCCCAGTTCGCAGTCAGGTGTTGGTCAGTAGGTTTTGTTTTCTGGCACAGTGATTTTTTTCATGTCAAGTGAAATGTGGTAAGGATGTTGACAGTATTATACTTCCGTGCTCCCAGTTCACTGAACCATCAGTATTACGTATACTTATTTGTGCCCTCTCTACTGTATATGAAGGAGATTTGGCCTGCCTCTCTTGTATATGGAGGAGCCCTTCAGCCAGATGAGTGTGATGCCCAGTACCCTATCTTGACCCCAGAATGGTGTTGTGCAGTGAAGGAATAGACAGTTATAGTTTACGTGCCTTAGCAGTATAGTGGGCTTACCAGGATAGCGGGATCGAATTGCACCTGCACAGTAACGTACGTGACCCGTACTACTCACCATACACATGCCATTTTTCAGATTATTTCAGATTTAAATACCGTGTTAGCGTGGTTTACATAGTGTACGTAAAACATGACGGTAGTTTCATACACTCTCTTTGAAGTGATTTTGGCGTTGTTGTTGAAAGGTTCACTTCATTCGCAGCAAATGACTTTAAAATGGCTTCACTTGCCTTCAGTTAGCTTCGATGACTGAGTATTACAAATAAGTTAGCATAGTATTTAGATAGCTTCCCATTTTAACATCTCTAGGCCTAACTAGATCAATGTAAACAAATCAGCAACATAAATATTTTTGCGTTTGGTGCGTGGTTCTTATTTATTTACTTTTATTATTACCAAAAAAACAACTAGTAACATTGCTTCGCACAGTGACACAGGCAAGCATTCTCGTTTTCTTGTTTTTTTTCACTGTTGCTTAACTTATTCACCCTCGGCTAGGTGGCGCCATTGTCCCAGCTGAGACACGTAAACCACATAAATGCTGTCCCGCTAAATTATAAGGCGCTTCTCGCAACGAACGCTTGCGGCACGGTAACACTATTCCGTCAACCCCTGCTACCACGCCAATGGTAAACTATAACACTCTAATATGTGTCACAACTACGATCAAAATTTTGGGCATCTTCTTAACAGGACCCGCCACCGTAGTCTAGTGACTAAGGCACTCGGCTGCTAACCTGCAGGTTGTGGGATCGAATCCCGGACGCAGCGGCGGAATTTTCGATGGAGGCGAAAATGCTCGAGGCCCACGTGATTAGATTTGGGTGCACGTTAAAGAACACCAGATGGCCAAAATTGCCGGATCTCTCCACTACGGTGTCTCTCATAATCATATAGTGGTTTGGGGATGTTAAACCCGAACAATTATTTTTATCTCCTTCACAGGGAAGTGTTAAATGCGATTGGTGTCAATAAAAAGAACTAAGCGCGATCGGGGAAATCCTGCAGAAGCAGTATTATGCCAAAAATAATAGTTCTTGGGAAGCGGTCACAGCTGCAGAGATGAATTTCAATGGCCTGTTGATTCAGAACAAGGTGTACAGATTGAAGGAGCATAGTTGACCCCCACACCAATGCTATCTGTAAAAACCAACTTGCTCAGTGGAACACAAACCCTAGAAATTGCCTCGCCGCGGTAGTCTAGTGGCTAAGGTACTCGGCTGCTGACCCGCAGATCTTGGCTGCACCGGTTGCATTTCTCATGGAGGCGCAAATGTTGTAGGCCCGTGTGCTCAGATTTGGGCGCACGTTAAAGAACCCCAGGTGGTCAAAATTTCCGAAGCCCTCCACTATGGCGCCTCTCATAATCATATGGTGGTTTTGAGATGTTAAACCTCACATATCAATCAAATCAAACCCTCGAAATTCAATTTTTTTTTACATCTTGGAGCTTTCAGCTATGGCCTCACTTTTCTGGCCAGTTTCAGACAATTCTGGTCAGAGAGGGTGGGCTCGTCAGCTGTGCCATGGCTCAGTGCCTAATCTCGCCGTTCATGTTTATCACGCAGGTGCTTGCTTCAATCAGCCTCCCCGACGCCTGTGCGAAAGCCGTATTGCGCAATGGATGCTTCGCAAATCCAGGAGCTATCACGCGTACGTCGCTTGCTGGAATCCCTCTCCACCCGGAAAATCAGCTCCAGCCACAAAACCAAGAGATGCCGTAATCATCGACACTTCAAGGACCTTGTTTCGACAAGATTCACCAAGATCACTGACATCAGGATGCCCGTCACCTATAAAGGGCCGTTCCCGACGGCCAACGCTTCGTGGGTTCATCAGCTGTGCCATGGCTCAGTGTCTAATCTCGCCGTTTGTGTTTATCATGCAGGTACACACTTACGATTGTCTTTACGCTAAGAAGACTAGTAATCGTTGTTTGGTGCAGCTGCCGAGCCCACGCTGTGTTGTGTCGTTGCCTTGTAGTTTTGTGAACATTGCTCATGAACTATTGTTGCTGTCGGGAGACGTGGAGGAAAATCCAGGCCCTACCACACGCATCTAAAACAATCAAACGGACCAAACGGTCCACGTCATGTTATCAAAATGAGAAGCCAGTCAGGCAGAAATTTCGACAGAGCTTAAGTCTATCAATGCACGACTCACTAACACTGAACAGTCCCTTGCTGACATTGTTGCACGCATAGTGAAAACCGAGGACCAATGCAGACCGGACTTGAGGTCAGATGTTGACAATTTGTTGACAACATCCATGCAGACGACGGACAGACTTGTTGGCATTCAGGACCGAGTAAATGACGCCGAGGACAGGTCGCGTCGCTGCAACCTTGTCTTATATGGCGTTGAAGAAGGCGAATGGGAATATTGGGAAGATAGCGAAAAACTTGTAACTAATATTTGCAGAGACAGTTTCAAACTAACACTGGATTCGAAGGATATTCAAAGAGCACATCGTATCGGCAGAAGCACCCACGACAAAGTTCGTCAGATAATTGTAAATTTCGTATCTTATAAAACTAAGGACGATGTGCTATCTAAAGCCTTCACGCTCAAAGGCACAAATATAAGTTTATCAGAGAATTTTTGTTTCGCAACACGTTCTGTTCGTCGTGAGCTGATTCGCTTCGCTCGTGAACCGAATACGGTCTTTACATTGCGCTACAAAAAACTCATAATCAGAAAAAAGACATACTACTACGACACTTTTCATAAATTAGTGAAAGAAACGACAGAACGAGGCAGCTAGCAAAAGAAAAATACCACAAAACCTTATCTGCCACATTCAACCCTCCGTAAACTGCCCCAGAATGCCACTATATCTATTACTGACGTCACATACTCGATTCTTTACACTAACATTTGTAGCGTTCTTCCTAAGGGCAAAGAACTATCCACCGTAATCCAATCAGCTGATTGCGATTGCATCATTCTTACAGAAACATGGCTTTCATCACATATTGCCGACTCAGAGGTTACTCCGTACCTGCCCGGTTTCACTCTTTACCGTAGAGACCGCTTACTAAGCAAGGTGGCGGTGACCTAATTGGAATAAAAAAGTCACTTCAAAATCGAACTACAAAGCCCCCTAGAGATAATCTTCATAGCTAGCCGAACCCTATCAAACCTCACTATTACCGGAGCGTGCTATCGCCCCCCAAAACCAGATGTCGATTTTTGCACGCAATTTAATGATTCCCTTGACCTTATTCGAAACAAATATCACGCTGCAAATGTATTAATATGCGGCGATTTTAACTACCCTGCTATCGACTCGTCTAATCAGTTCAGTGGAGCAACTGGGGAGTGCCAATTCCTAGCTACACTCCAAAATTTTCAATTAACACAAATAATAACCCAAGCCACTAGGAAGACCACTCACACCCCCAACATTCTTGACTTGATTCTTATGTCCAACCCAAGCTGTATCCAGGCAGTTCATTACCTAAAAGAAATTTGTGATCATAAAGTTATCTTGGCATTTTTCCAATCATCACTTTAGACAGAAAAACCGAAGAGAAAGCAAATAAAGCTTTATGAAAAAGGCAACTATGAAAGATTTACCGATGAACTGGAAGAATTCTATACTTCTTTCGAGCAAAGTTATTGCAACCACTTACTAGAACAAAACTGGAGGCTGTTTTCAGATAAAATGCAAGAATTAACTGCCAAGTATGCTCCAATGGTAACTATTCAAAGGAAGCAGTCAGCACCATGGTTCTCTAACTCAATTAAAAAGGAAATAACTAGAAAGAAAAGAATGTTTAGGAAAGCCAAGGCAAGAAATGATCAACCCACGTGGCAAGCACACCAAAGCGCAGTAAAAAAGCTTTCAGAAACCATTTGCACTGCTAAACGAAACTTCTTCGAGATAACACTAACAAATATGTTAAAAAATAACCCTAAGCAATTTTGGAAGGCTGTCAACCCATCTCCCCCAATCAGGATAACACTCTATGACGACAAGAATGATGAACTTACCGATAGTGACACTGCTGTCACACTGAACAAGGCATTTTCTTCAGTGTTCACAACAGAAGCAGATATGACCCCCTCCTTCTCCTCACATCCAGTAATTTCAGAACCGATGCCCCCGATTTCAATCACGCCTAGCAGAATTCTTCACATAGTTGAAAATATGAAACTATCGTCCGCCACCAGACCGGACAAAATAAACTCCAAAATCCTGAAAAATGTTAAATTTCCTGTCAATGCCATTTTTGCCTTGCTTTTCGCTCAATCCTTGTCATCTAACTGTGTTCCAACTAAATGGAAACTAGGGAAGATTGTTCCCACCTATAAAAGTGGTAACAGATCATCTTTGAACTATCGCCCCATCTCAATTACTTCCGTTCCATCAAAAATTATGAAACATATAATTTTCACGAATATCATAAACCACCTTGAGCACAATAACTTCATCTCCATCGCACAGAACGGGTTTCGCAAAGGGCTATCGTGCGAAACACAACTTGCCACCTTCACCCATGATTTACACGTTAATCTCGACAGCAATATCCAAACAGATGTAATTTTTCTCAATTTCGAAAAAGCAATCGACTAGGTTCCTCATCGCCGTCTAATGTACATACTATCACTGCTAAATCTAGATTCATTTGCATTCAACTAGATAGAAAACTTCCTCAGAAGAAGAAAGCAATTTGTCGTAGTAAATGCCGTGCAATCTAACACAACCCTTTTTTTTTTTCCGGCGTGCCACAAGGTACGGTACTTGGCCCGCTGCTGTTTCTTGTTTATATCAATGATCTGCCTTCTGACATTACTAACAACATACGTCTCATTGCAGATGATTGTGTGCTGTATGCCAAAATTACTTGTAACCAAGACCAACTTTCGTTGCAATCCGATTTAACTACTATTGAAAACTGATGTAAAAGTTCGCAAATGTCATTAAATGTTCCCAAGTGCAAATTAGCGTCTTTTTCACGACGCACGAGTCCGCTGACTTTCAGTTACACTCTATCAGGGTCGTCTTTACAATCCGCGAAGTCTTATAAGTATATAGGTGTTCATATCGCGAATGATCTCTCCTGGACCGCCCACATAAATAAATTAATGGCCTGCGCTACTAGATCTCTCGGGTACAATGAAACTTGCTCCTCCTTAATTAAAACTACTGGCCTATAAAACACTAATCCACCCAAAATTAGAGTATGCAGCCGCCATATCGGATCCGCATCAGAAGTACCTAACTGATAGCATTGAAGCAATTCAAAACCGCGTCGTTAGATTCACTTTCTCAGACTACTCATCATTTACTAGTGTCACAAACCTGAAATCACGTCTAGCACTACCTCCCCTCAGCCACCGCCAAAAGCTTTCGAGACTGGCATTATTTCACCGGTTTTATCATTTTTGATCACCCAACACTTACATCATGCCGAAACCGCATGTATCGAGCCGCAGCAATAATGAACTACAAGTAACATACCCTCGCCCCCGTACTAACACATTTGCGCAGTTAATTTTTATACGCACTACAAAGGAATGGAACCATCTTCCAGATCACGTGGTCCAATTAAGAAACCTTGACCAGTTCAAGTCGTCGCTTACAGCGCCCGGGATTGTGTGATATATTGGTGCCGTTTCTTTGTTTGATGCCGTTCGGATTTATGATTGCTATTTTCAGCTCATGTGTCTGCTGAATTTTACATTTTTGTACAAGTTCTTGACCCAACCTTTGTGTATTTCTTTTGTAATCATGGAGCTCATGTCACCTTTGTATGCTCGTACCAAGTGTATCTTTTGTACCACCCCTCATGTAATGCCTCCACTGCGGAGGCCCTTGAGGTATTAAATAAAAAATAAATAAAAATTAAATAATATGTGAAGACTTTTTGTAGTTTGAACAAGCAGAATATTTTTAGTGTCTGGGATGATGTCATACCTAAGGACATTTTTAAGCCATGTTAAATGTTACCTTTTGGCACCTGAAATCTTTTTCTACGTTGCTAGTGGTCATAATTTGGTGATGTACCGATGGCACGATAGCAAAATTATTTCTCCTTCTTACTGATTTTTATTGTATTACAGTGAGAATCTTTGGGCAAGTTAGTGGTCCATTATACTGACAACAGTGCAAGAAAAGACAAGGGACAAGAAACACAGCGCTCATCTGTGTTTCTTCCTAGTCCCTTCTTGCACTGTTGTCAGTATAGAGCGGTAGTGTTCTGAAAATTTGTATAGGGAGAAAAATATAATGATGTAACCTGATAGAACGGCCCAGTTTTAACTAGGCAGGAAATATTTCATAATTCATAAGCTTTATAAGCTAGATCATTCAAACTTTCCTTTGTTATAGACAACAGTCAAGCAAACAATTTGTATACTTGAGATTTCTTTTTTACCTCTTGGGAGCATGACAGTACAAATTTTCTATGCAATTTTCAAGAAATCTTGACTTAAATAAGCATTACCACACATACAATCACTTAGCCTTCTATTGATATATATTGTTATATTGTACCTATGACTTCATTCCCAAGAAAAATTACTTAAACCTGCTAACTGCTACCGATTCTCCCATACCTACAAAAGAGTTAAAGGGTCTAAGGGAACTGAAGCAAGTGTGAATATTGTGTAGGTGCAATTCATTATTATCATCAGTTTAACTACACCCACTGCAGGAAAAGGGTTCTCTCGGGATCTGCCATTCAAGCCGGTCCTGCACTTGCTGCTGCTACATTGTGCCCCTATACTTCTTAGTCTTATCAGGCCCATTAACTTTTCATCTTCCCTTTAAGCATTTGCCTTCTCTGGTCATCCAGTCAGTTATTTTTAATGACCAGCGGTTATCTTGTCTATGTGCTACGTGCCCGATTCATGTCCATTAGTTATCCTTGATTTAAACTATGATATCCTTAACACCTGTTCTTTCCCTGACCTACACTACTCTCTTCGCGTCTCTAAAGATTACACCTATGATTTTCCTTTCCATTGCTTGCTCCGACGTCCTGAATTTAAGTTGATCCTTTTTTTTTGTAAGCCTCCAGCTTTCTACTGTGTAGGCAAGTACTGGCAGCCTGTAGATTATATATCTTCTTCATGAGGGACAGTGGTAAACTACTAATATTGTTTTAGATTGCTTGCCAATTGTGCTCCACCCCATCCGTAGTCTAGTTATTTTACTCTCATCGTTCAGCTCCACGGTCACTAGCTGTCCCAAATAGACTTATTCCTTTACAAAATCCGGTGTCTCGCAACCTCTTTCAAGGTGCTGTTCTTTCCCGGGACTGTTGCACATTACTTTCAGCGAATTGCCGGTTGCTAACATACTCTCCATTTAATCTTATCTCTATCTTCCCAATCAAGGGCCCTGAAAACCTACTGTAAACACGCGATGAATAGCATTGGGCAGGTCATGTCTCCCGGCCTTGCCCTCTTTTTATTGGGATTCTGTCTTTCTTTATGGAGGACTGTGGTGCCTGTTAATATGCTGTAGATTTCTTCCAATATGTTTATATATACTTCGTTCATGCCCTGATTCTGCAGTGCCTGCGTGACTGCTAATATCTTGGCCGAATCAAATGCCTTTTTGTAATCTATAGAAGCTACATACAAGGAATGGTTATATTCCTGGCATTTATATATCGCCTGATTGATAGTATGATTGTGGTCTATTGGGTGAAAACATCAAGTCAATGGAAAGAAGAATCCCAACATGAAACCTAACGGTTTACTTGCTCAGCAGCAGCATTGGGCGAGCATACCGACACTACGTGCGTCTTTGTAGCGAAGAAGAATCTTGAAATCTTGGCAGTGTGTTTTAGTAGCCACTGCCGGCGACGCATATCTCTGTTGATGCTGCAGTGGTGCTGTAATTTATCTGTTGGTGATGCAGCGTGAAACCATGTCACCTATGTGATGCCGAGCTGAAAGTGAGGCGGAAGCTGCGCAGTAATATGTGCAGAGTGTGTCGCCAGATTTGCAATTATCTTTGTTTCTATGTGTGACGTTTAGCCTCCATGCACATTACAGTTATTATGCACATTACAATCCAGTAAGCCTGATGAAGGATGCAAATAAACACATGATACATGACTAAGTAAAATTTTGTCAATGTCACCCTCATGATGCAATGTCGTGTTCTTCATGTACAGCCATGCAATACATTCAGCATTTCTTTTTTAGGTACCATATAAAAACACTACATCTGTTTTGTCTCGCAAACTATTTGTTAAAAGCTCTTACTTTCATTCATTCGTACTAATAGCATGGGCGTCGGCAGGAGAGTGCAAAAGGGGCAGTTGCTCCCCCCCCTCCCCCAAGCAGCACCAGCCATCCCCCCTCCCACCCTCGCTCACTGCCCTGAAAACCATTCTTTATTCTCCTGTGGACATCGGTGGCTGAGACTTTCTAGAATGATCCTTTCAATCACGATGTAAAAAAAAAAAGTTTAGCCTTTCTACTGATCTTTCTTCTGTGAGAACGCAAGGAGCCAGGAACCAACAAAGCCAAATTCAAGCCAACCACCTGTGAAAGCCTTTTCCTCTGCAAATTCTTTCCCTGGCATTCTTCCGATTAGAAACGGAAATTTTGTCTTCAGATGACCTTCTTTGACTTCGCATGAGTAACGCCAGGATTCTTTGCTAGTGACAGGGTGCTTTCCCACTTCAGATATTTTCACCTGGGTGAGGTAAAGCCCCTCCATTGCGTCTACTGCTGCTTTTTTAAGTAGCGCCAACCATTGTTCTGCTGCTGCTGCCTAGTTCCGGTTACAGAGCTTCTAAGAGGAAGTTATTGAGACACCTCCTTCCGCTTGTTCCTTCCATCTTGTTTCTGCACATGCGAGAAAGTAAATATCTTCTTTTCATACCACAGGTGTTGTCTTGAGTTTCATCCTAAGTTCGCGGGCAATGCCACCCCCTGCTGCGCACCAGGCTGCTCGACGGGTTCGACAGCTGAGCGGTGTGCCAGCATGAATGAGGTGGGGTGGGCGCGTCAGGTGGTGTAAGCTTTTTTTATTTCAGCTTATTTATGGGGTGCATAGCATATGAGGTGGGTCCATGGACCGGAAAAGCAGCAGAAACATCATGGCAGCACCTCAGCTTCCGCTGGTCAGAGGACTGGTGTAAAGGGAAATGGGGAGAATGAGTTGGCACTGCTTAACCTAGCTGATGGAAAACACGTGGAGGGGCTTTACATTATCTCAACGAGCAGCCTCAACCACAGACTGGAAAAATAAAGAATTTTTACCATTTAGCAATTGATACTGCCTTTTATTTCTTCGGTTTAAGGGTTTTCTCTCTTACTCTCTCTCCATGAAGCTTAGCAGAGTGTTGTCACTCTGCTTGGATGCAGCTGCTGAACATCAGCAACATGGAAAGAGCAAAAATGTGCGCGGGGCCCCCACAGCTAGAGGTCCCCGGCACTACAACTCTACTATAACCTTGTTTATGTAACATTCTTGAAAACATTACGGCGCACACACAATAGACGAAAGAACGAAAGGCGGGAAAATAAATGGGCGCTTTTTTCATCTATTGTGTGCGTGCCAAAATATTTCCAAGAATCCTCAAACCAACTTGCCCAACTTTCCATACTATTACTTGTTTACAGGAATGTGACTACTGCTGCTTCACGTCTATGTACACGGGTTTGCTGGACCAACTCAGCCAGGGAAAAGTTCTACAGGAGTATATGCGCTGAGAAGCCGTTTCGAACTAACGCACCAGGCAAGATGGAATTCGAGGGGTAATTGAACTCAAGAAGCCTGCATCAAGGTGAGAGTAACGACAGCCCTTCGTTATAACTGCTTCTAGTATGTTAAAAATCTTCCATTTCGTCCGAATTGTCGCAGAGTCTCTGGCCGGCACTTGCCTTCCAAAGCGAGAGGTTGGGCGATTTGGACGCCTACGTGATGTTCTCATGAAAGGGATGACTGCCAGGCTCGTACTGCCCCTTGCTGACCCGAACAGCACGGATAACGAAAACGACAAAAGAGAGACATTCCAACAACGAAGAACGAAACATCCTCAGCTGTCTAACCCAGTTGTAAAAAATAAAATAAACTTTTGCTAGCATTCAGAAATCTCAGCGTCATCAAATTATCGATAAAAAACTCCTTTATAACACAGTAAGGTCTTATCTGTGAGCACACCCTCTGACACCAGGTGGCAGCTGCGGGAGAGAAAACGAGGTAAGCTTGAGAGAAATGTTGTCTCGTGTTCTGTTGCATTTAGCAAATGAGGCCTATGAGGTGCGACATTCTCACAGTAATTTCTAAGACACCTTGGTCGTTCTTGTACACTTTGGGTGGAATATTTGGAGGGGTAAAAGTGCCTAGAACAAGGAAACCAGTCTGTGAATGAGAAAACCTGCGTAGAAAACATTCTTGAAAAAAGCAACCTTGCAGATTTCTGTGAAGCGTCAACTCTCAAAAGCCCTTCTCTAATCACTTTTCTACACACGGCTACAATGTGTACCGCCAAGGTGAAAAAAATAGCTTGAACCCGACAGAACAGGAAAAGTTTTGCTAGGGAAGGTCGGTCGCAGCCTCCCTCTGCCAAAGTAAGCACGCGTTCGTGAGCATTGCAGAGCTCTTGTACAGTGCCACGGCAAAGCCAAAATGGACATCACAAGCTTCTTTAAAGGAAAAGCTGATACTGATGCTGCGCCATGTTTGATGAAGAAGATACACCTTTCCGAGCTGGACCATGATCTTGAATCTGAAGATACTTCTACCACCTCGCACAAACTTGAGGAACCTCTAACATCGAGCCACCCTGTAGACATCAGCAGAGCCCTCAAACCATCTCTCACAGGTAAGCTTCATCACAGCAAATAGTACGGCTCCAGTCTTTGCCATAGAAAACGTGTGAGCAGGTTTTCGAACAGCCATAACTTTTTCCCTCAACAACGTGTTGTCCCGAACGCTCTTCTAGCACGATATGGCATGTGAAGACGTGGCTTCGTTCGACAATGTCCAACGACCACCTGTCTGGACTCTGTATGCTCTCGCTGCATCATGACAAGATTGAAAAAGAGGGACAAAGAGCTTTCACAGAGAAAGTTATACAGCACTTTGCTATGCGCGTGCCAAGACGCATGCGGCTCGCATTTAGAGACGCTGGATAACTGTAAGGATAAGTTTCTAGCATGTACGAAATCGCGGTAATTCTGCCTGGCAACATGTCATTTAACTGCATAACTGCATGTCATTCAGCGCAAGAAGTTTATTGAAAAGGTTCTCTTAGTTTTTCAGGAATTCGTGACTGCAAACTGTCAAACTGAATTGTTAGCGAGGTAATGTAAATTCGAGGCTGCCTGCCTCAACAGTGGTAATATTCAGCTTTGTGGCTCGTGGTCTCAGAACTTCTGAAAATTTATCTTGATGTCCGAGTGTTCCTATATATATATTTTTTGTAACCCTCGAGATAAGAAAGATATCTCCATTTACACGGTTGTTAAGAGCAACCTCCCCTGCCCCCGCAACAACAGGTTTGCCCCCCCCCCCCCCCCCGAGACAGAATCCTTTGAATGCCCATGACTAATAGCCACATTGTAACAAAGAAAAATTCTCTATTTCACATTTAACATGGGTACATTCAGGTGGCAGCACAGATTGTAAAGTATTTTTCATATTTTGACCACTGTGGATTGGTAATAGTTCCTAAATGTCTGCAAAGTTCAGTCATTAACTCTTTTTGAACAGAACGTTGTTGATCTTCAACAATAAAAAGTTTACTAGGACCAAGAATGCCATCAGTCTTTTTTTCTTGCTTTTATGGCTTTACCAAGGCCAAGTCCTTTTTTTGGTGCCATAGAAGGATACTTATGAACACTGCTCAGCTTCTTTGTAGCATCATTACAGACATCCTTTTGTGATCTCTTTCTCAATACATACAGCAACCAAATTTTTCAGTGGCAGTTTTCATTTGGCACTGCATGAGTTCTTGAACATATTAGTTAGTTTCAACTTTTTAGACATGGCTCTGCAAATATCCGAACATGTGAATTTACTTTGAGCAAAAATGTCAAAGCCCCAAAGCTGATTTTCACAGACAATGCTGATAAATTTCACATCTCAAGCAATGGCCTTGTGAATCCCCTCCAATCTGGCATACACCACTAAAAGTTCATGAATAAATAAACACCCTGCTTTACCATGTCCGTAGTGTTTGTACAGAGCAAGGCGATTCCCTAAGAATATGGCTATATATATATATATATATATATATATATATATATATATATGTCACCAGAAGAAGCGAACGAGCAAACGAAAAACGATGCTTTATTGCCGTTACGGCCTAGGACCGGCCTTCGTCAGGGCATACGTGCATATTCAATATATATATATATATATATATATATATATATATATATATATATATAGGAGGCCATTTGTTTCGTGCCAGTTTCTTGTAATCAACATGAACGTGGCATTACAATTTTTATGTGCTGTAAGCTTTTCAATGCATTTCAATTACTGCAAGAATGCTACTATTTATGTTCCTCAGAGTGTAAACATACATTATGCAAGAATAAAACTTTTATTTTAAAAATGGACATTATCAAATAGTGTAGCTACAAACACGCACCACAGTTTTAAGTCTAAAAGTTGCTTCGAAAGGAAACTACACAGAATGGGTGGCATTGACAGTAGTTGTAAATTTAAGACGTATGAGCTAGAAGAAATAATAAATGCTATAATTGTCTTTGCCTTTATCATTAAAATTATAAACACTCTTGTGCAATGGCAATCTGAAAAATGACAGAAAGCGTACTAAACATCTAGGCCTTGATGAAAGGCATTCACGGTCATGGAATCGTCCACTTTTTCTTATAACAACTCAAAAAAGCATTCTAAATTTCTGGAATGCTTACTTTTTGTATATTTGCATGTCTGAGTTTACAAATGGAAGTGCAGTGATGCAAGCTTGAAACAATTCTATATTACTGTTTTGATTAAGATGCTCTAAATATTTGATTTCACGAAATTGACAGCCTAACAAACAACTCATAGCATCCTAAGAATTCAGTCATTGCACTTTGCCTTCTCTTCACTTCTCTGATGAAGCAACGGTACTACTTTTTTACTGCTGCGGAGAAAGGAACAAGAGAAAAGATGGGAACATTCAACTTTTGCCGACCATGGAGTTCTTCAATTTCCACAATCACAATGCAGTGCGATACATTGGCTCCAGCAGCCTGGATTAAATTGACTGCAGCTTGCATGCTCCCTGAAAGGCAAGCACACAGGACAATTCACCAATAATTTACACTGTCAAAACAATAGCAGAGAAAAAGTGGTCAAGTGCCAACACAATAAGCTCGTTGAGCACTTGGATGGTACTTCTACTGTTTAGGATGACATCATGCCTCCGTTTAATGCAGATATACAATAATAAGTAATATTAAGTATTCTTCAGTACAACAGAAAAGAAGGTGCAGTTAAAGCGTTTTGTAACGAAGCATTCTCCGGCATGAAAGTATACATTGATTATAAGCATGCGTTCATTACATGCTGGAAATAGCGTGAAACCATTTATATTATTTTAACTCGTTGAATACATGCTTGTTATATTGAGGCTCAACAGTACTCAACTATTTCCCCACTGCAGGATAAATCGGAGTATTTGGTAGGTTGCACTAGAATTTTTTTTTTTCTGGATAAACTACTGTCCCTAACATTTTATGTAATACATAAACAAATAAACTTCCAAACTTTTCAAGCATTCAAGATTCATTAATAAGATATATGTTATGTGAGCAATATAAATTGCCAAATTTAAGAATAGTGAGACAAAAGTAAATGCAGTTTGTAGAGACACTCTTCTATTTACTGAGAAGGAAGTAGTACCTATAACAGAAACTACGAGATATAAAGAACATGCTGCCATCTAACAGGCACCATCTATAAATGTTCAAAATTTTTCATTGAACAGCACGCCCCCAATAAAAACTGTACTATGTGCACTACGATTGGGCGTGTCTTGTGAGAAAGCAGTCTTTTGATTTAGAGTGTAGTGTAATGTCGCAATTCTTGCAGTAAACTCTTGTTTTCTGCTTGGTTTTCCCACAGCGCTTGCATTCCTTACAGCTTCTACAAGTTTTCGTCCTGACAGGCTGGTGCTGAAATGCGAACTGAGATGGTCGAAGCAGAAAACGAAGCTGACAAATGTTCCAGGCTGATTTGCATCGTTCACCTCAGAGTGAAAGTCCAACCAAAAAGCAGCATCTTCAGACTTGCTGCAGCTCATTAAATCGACAAGATCAGCCACAAACACACCAGAATGCTGATATCCATGATCTTTCGGAGCGTGCACACTCGGTGTGCCAGTTAGCGGCCACGTTTGCTTTTCACTTGTACAATCGTGTAACTTTAAAGTGCATTAAAAAAATCAAGGCGACACAGAAAAAATATTGACCGCATCAAGCAGAAAACTAGTTTTTATCCTTCATGACGAATGACGCGGTCTGTCTGTGAATGGTGCGAATGTCTTGAAAGAAGCGATTCGAACCATAGATACAAGGCTATTGGTGACCTATCGGCGCGGTACAGAAAGAGTTTAAAGGCGAACTAAAAGGGTAGACGGAGAATCTCCATACGTTTGTCGTCTGTGTTTACATGCATCACCGCAGCATGCATCACCAACTGGCTTAATCCTCCACTTTGAGTGACCAATAACTGCTTGGGTTTACATCACTAAGGCACGATACGATCATGAGGGACGCCTTAGTGCAGGACTCTGGAAATTCGGCCATCTGTTGTTCCTTAGCATGCACCTAAATCCAAGTGCACGAGCCTCTAGTCTTTCATCTCAATCATAGTATGGCCACCACGTCCAGAATCCGATCACATGGCTTTCCGGTGTGCAGTAGAGCACCATAATCACTAGACCGCCACAGCAGATTCGTTAAAAGGTTAGTATTACGATTATTGAATAGACACACACAATGTGGAAGCTATGTGTCCTAGGCTGTCTCAGAATTCGTAGTGTAAGCCACGCAAATAAGATATCAGGAACTGTCTTCTCAATACACAAAATGTTTTTTTTGTATATCATGCACAAATAGGCCATGGAAATGTTTCTTCAAGGGGAGAAACTCAAGACAATCGTTGCGGTGCGAGCTTTGGTTGATCTCCCTGTCACAAGCAAGTTCTAATGTCATCATACACCGATTTTCATTAACAGTGCAGTATGCTTAGAATAAAAGAAAGAGTAGAACAGCAGTTTGTCAGGGGAAAAGAAAAAAAAAAAAAGCTATCCTGATTTTAAATGTGGATTTGTAGGAAAACAAGGAAGAATTATTCAGAAGCAATAAAAAGGCAGTCTTTCTAGTAAACAATGTTTTCTCATGTTATAGAATAAACTTAACATGCAGAATAGTTACAGTAGGGTTGAAAAATTACAGAAAGGCTGGTTTACGTGTTCGTGTTCATATTGATTTGTCAGGTTTAACATCCCAAAACCACCATTTGATTATGAGAGACGCCGAAGTGGAGCGCTCCGGAAATTTTGACCACCTGGGGTTCTTTAACGTGCTTCCAAATCTGAGCACACGGGCCTACAAGATTTCTGCCTCCATCCGAAATGCAGCCGCCGCGGCCGGGATTTGAACCCGCGACCTGCGGGTCAGCAGCCGAGTACCTTAGCCACTATAGACCACCGCGGCGGGGCTGTTTGTGTTCATAGTTACCTGTTCATGACTGAGAGACTCGAGCGTTCTATCGGGGAAGAGAGAGACCTATATTCAAAGTACGTGGTTATGTGCAGACCCGAGTGCTGCCGAAGAACTCATCAGCTTGTTCAGCATGCACCCCGGAGCACAAGTGGGCTTTACGGTGCAGAAAGTTGTCGAATTTTTCATTTTCATGTTCCCACCCGAACTATTCTGCTGTGTGGATGAGAGTCCATTTCATTACAGTCTACTGCTACTTAAAAAGTCAAGCTTTTAGTTCCTTCAGAACGCTATGTCATAGTAATGTTTTTATCCATAGACATTAACTTAGCCCAAGCAGATTCTGTCAAAATCTATGTCATTTCAGGCAAGGTTGTGGGTAACGTCATGATGCCACCGCCAGCCCTCATTTTTAACAAGTTCTCTGGTTTATCCAACCTCACTCCATGGCAAGAGTAGTCTTCATAGTATTTAGGAACATATTTCCTTCTGTAGCTCATAGCTCAGCATATTATTCATAATTAGCATCCCCCTAACTGACGAAATCACTCATACTTACCACCAGTGGCTAAGAGGTCATCCACAATGACAACGTTCTCCCCAGGGGTTATACTTTCAAGTTGCACTTCCAACTTGTCCTGCAAAACAAATTGAAAATAAGGTGAACTCTCCTTTCGAATTTGACGTATAAAAATGAATTGGAAAAAAAAAACTCTGCTTGTCTGATAGGTTGAGCAGTTACAGTGGACAAATTTATGTGAAACACAAAATTAATATTAAAGTGAAATTAGTTTTTAGATATCATGTACTTTCCAGCAAAAAGGTGGCAGCAAAGCAATTAGCCTGCAGAATTTTACATTAAACACAACCAATTTCGGGTTGTTTGCAAGAGAGCCCTTTCCGTGCATAGCACTGTTAAAAAAAGTCTAATTCTAGAATTTTGCACGCCAAAATCACAACTTGACGAAGATCCAAAATCTAGATGGGAACCGACAGATCGAAACAACAGAGTGGGATAATCAGGGTGAACAGTGAAAGGCCTTTTTTTTTTTTTTTGAAAAAGACAGGTCCTCCTATTGAAACGTTGGTCAGTCAGTCTGAGGCACTTGCACTGTTCACCCTGATTATCCCACAAACTTTATGAAGAGGCATCCCACAGCAGGAGACGGCCAATTAATTGTAACTGCCTGGAGGTTCTTCAGTGTGCATGCAAATCGACAAACACGGGCATGCAACCTCGTGCTTAGCTCACCATAACTACCACAGTTTTAGCTGGGAAATTCGGCAGACAAGCCTGGCACATGGAGTTCACAAGCAGAGCACAAAGTGATCTCTCTCTCTGCCGTTTACAAACACAGGCCTGTCCTCAACAGTAGGCTTGTTATCGGCGGCTGTCATGTATTATCAAAGAACAGGTTCCCATACAGAGCTGCCATTGGCCGAAGGAAAAAAATGTAGCAGAGTTGATATTTCAATCAGTGCAGTTCTTCGTACTCTTAAGGCGTATATTAACTAGCACAGTTAATCAAAAAGGTTGAGATAATGTAGAAATCTGCGTTTCAAACTTTAAAGAAAATTGTGCACCACCACTACAAACCATCACTGTCATCTAATCACAGTCGGTTGCTGAAGCTCATGTAATATCCGAGGTTTCAGATCCCAAAACCAAGATATGATTACTGCAGCTCATGTAGAAATAAAATGTAACATAGCAGGTGGGGTGTTGCTAATAGTGCTATTTCTCCCACCAAAATAGAAAACATTGAGAAGGGGCTGAAAATTAAATATTCACTCATAATATCCCTGCTCGAACAAGGTGTTTAAGAAAAATATTACCGATTATTACGACAATTCGTAATGCAAAATCAGTGTGCAGCAGTGTTCAGGCAATGTCAATAACGAGTCTCTGCTCAAGCAGCTTGTTTAGCAGCTGCAGTAGATAAAGAACTTCTGCTAGTTTCATCTAAAGTGTGCCAAAATGCAAAGTCCCCCCAACTTTGCCTTAGAAGGACTGAATTAGTGAAAGTACAAAGGGGCTGCAGGAGTGGGATGGGTTGGAAACATGTTTGGATGGGTTGGAAACAAAGTTGGAAACAGTTTTAGGGTGTTTTCAAGGGTTTAAAAAAGGATGCTTTAAGAACTTTTCATGCAGTCTGCAATAAGTATGCCAGGAGTGCTATGACACAGCCACCATATGAACCAGCAACAGCTGTGGTCATGCCTGCAGTTGGACTTGCAACTGAACATAAGTGCGAGATGCAGCCACATGAAGCCAACTTGCTTGGTTGTAACTTTATTAAATTGTCCTGCAGCGTTTTAGGCGCATCGGGCTCAGGTCTCCCATGATGGGACGTCGAGGCTCAGAAACTTCAACTGACGGTGTCTAAGTACAGCCACCTAATTGCTGAAGTAGTAGAGAAAGATCTTGAAGCAACGCTTCTGTGGTTCACATGCACTGAAAGTCACTGCAAAGCTGGAAACTTCTTGCAGCAGCTTTGTTTTGGAAACCACCAATTGAAATGCACAAATTAAACTTTGGGAACTGAATCTTCACTTTCTGCATAGTGCATGCAAAGCTCAATCACTCAGGCTGGGGGGCAGCTGTCCGCATATATATCTTCCAAGTATCTTAGGCTTAGGTCGGCAAAGGAAAGCGGAACTCACTCAGACTCGCTCAAGAAATATATTTCGCACTTTGGACTCGCTCAGACTCACCAAAATTATCTTGAACCAGACTCACCCACACTCATTCAGACTAACGGCCAGATTTGAGTCTGAGTGAGTCCAAGTGAGTCGACTCATGAATGAGTTCACAAACCTACGCTTAGTAGTGATGCAGAACTATCGATGGCACTATTGATACTATCAATAGTTTTGTACCATCGAACTATGGATGGTAAAATAAACTACTGATAGCGCTATCAATAGTAAGTTCAATAGTAAGCATAAAATCAACAAAGCGAATTCATTGCAGCCTAAACTTGATTTCCCGAGTGTATGGAGCAGGAGGAGCAAGCCGAAGGGCAAGAAAGTTTTCATGCTTGCACTCCTTCGCCAGCATTGTTGGGCGACACATGGCAACTAAGTTCAATTATTCAAATGTACAGGAAATGAGACTGTTACATTTGGCGGTATTGTACAGCATCATATTTATATTGCATTTTGTAATTTCATTATCAAGAAATAAACCTGTTAATGGATGGTTTATGTGCCTAGTTTTGAATATGAATTTCTTGATTAACATATTGCCATACTAATAAATTGGAATACTATTTATTTAACAAAAAATGTTCATAAAATAATTAAACTGAGCATTGCTGATATAGAGATACCTCAAATGTTCTTTGACAACATCGCCAGCATAGTCGTTCACATCAAAGCATAGTCGTTCACAGCAGTAATACTACCGATGGTAATATTGACTGCACTATTGACAATAGTATCAACAATTTACTGATAGTAGTACTATCGATAGTTCAAAAGAAACTAGTGATATCGATAGTCAATTTTTTAATAGCTTTGCATCCTTACTTCTTAGGCATTTGCACATGTGTAGAAGAACGACCCTGGGAGTGTTAGCCAGTCCTGGCCAAGGCAGAGATGTAGTAAGTGACTAAGAAGTGTCTGACCTCTTGGTTACGTTTCTCTTTCATTTCATAGCAAGGGTCATGACTCTGGCATTTTAGTTCTTTCAGGTAGCATACACCACTTTATTAACCAGTGTGCTGGACACATATTCGCAATGCCTATGATAAGGAGTATATTGTACCAATTAGTGCAAAAGTTTTCAGAATCTGTAGCACGTGGCGGAACATCGAAAAACTGCTTTGCTGTGCCACCCTTACGTGGCATAATGTTGAGGATATTGGCCCGTCCACTGTGATTAGATTCAGCAATGGGGCGTTTTCTGAACGCAACACTGCTAATCGCCGAAGTCGTGGCCATAAGCCTCAACATGCGCCGCATCTTCGCCACACCCTACAGATCCCGCGAACGTTTGTGGATGACGGTACTTATACAGCTAGGGTCATCAATGGCATTAGCCAGCACTCCTAGAGTCAGATCTTGTAACCATTTACAAGTACCCAAGAAAGTGAATAAGGGAAGTGTTGATGCCATAACTAATTTGTTAGAGCATCGCATGCATAAAGTGGAAAATGTGCCTTCTTTTTTTAATGTAGGTTTTCTACACTGAAATAAAGACAGGTGATTTTGCCTATGGTTTTCTTGGCCTCATGGTATGTTGACTTCACCTGCATGCGTTTTCAAGATTCCAGCTTTAGAAGTGCAATGTAAAACAGAGATAAAAGGAAGATGGATCTTAATAGAATAATGTGTGGTACCTCTCCATACTCCAGAGTATATGCCTGAGACTTCACATTTCCAGGTAGCTTTCCTGGTTTTCGAATAGGCACAAATGGTACATTTAGAGCCAATGCCAAAGCAGGCCCCACAAGAAAACCTCGTGACTCAATGCCGGCAATGACTTGAACATTGGGCACAGACTTGCGAACATGCTCGACAAGCAGGTCCACCATCTTGCGAAAGAGATCTGGCTTTTGAAATACTGGCATTACGTCACTGTATGAAGAAGACAAAAAAGGACACGTTAGTAATGTTTCAAAGGCAGTGGCATTTTATTCACAATACATCACAAATATCACAGGAAAATGCATACTCTGCATTGACAAGCACTTGTAACATGACTTTGCAAAATAGTGCATCTCATCTCACCTCTCACGAACAAAATGACACTCATTTTGTTTTATTCATTTGTGAATAAAAGAAACTATACATAATTTTAAATCTGTCTTGAGAAGCTGCAAAATAATTTTAGAATCATGGACATGCAATAGTAATTATCAAACCAACTTTTTATCAATGTGTTTTAAGGCTGAATTATTCATCTTCTCTTATAGTTTCCACCTTCTGGCTGTACCTAAGGTCCAGTCATCTGATCTTCCCTCTGATCTGTATAATTAGCCACAGTAGACATCTGCCATATCTCCTACCGCCTGAGCTAACAGAAGAGGTTTCGGCCGTATGAGTGAAACGAATCCACACAACTTGTTCTTCTGCGCCTACAAAACCTCATCACTATGTGAATGATGAGTGTAACCAAGCTCTATTTAAAGCGTTCTAATAAATTTTGATCATGTAAAGAGTGTACGCATTGTACCAAAGCTCAAATGTTTTCCTGTATACGCACATTTTTGCTTGATTGATATGTGGGGTTTAACGTCCCAAAACCACCATATGATTATGAGAGACGCCGTAGTGGAGGACTCCGGAAATTTCGACCACCCGAGGTTCTTTAACGTGCACCCAAATCTGAGCACACGGGCCTACAACATTTCCGCCTCCATCGGAAATGCAGCCGCCGCAGCCGGGATTCGATCCCGCGACCTGCGGTCAGCAGCCGAGTACCTTAGCCACTAGACCACACATTTTTGCTTGCGATAGTTACTATTCACCCCAAAATTGAGCAGAATCACCGCCTAGAGGTCACTGGCTAAAGCATGCCTAGTGTGGATTGCTCCCTACACTGTCAGCTAGCCACCTAAGGTTAGCATGTGCGCATATGTCATGTTCATCCTCAGAGGGAGATTTTCCCTGCCCCTGTTTTAGCTCAATTTCAACTGCTTGTGTGTTTGCTTATCACTTTCTACAGAAGCATTTGACATTTCATGGCTGTATATGCACTGCAATGAGACCAGTTCCTGCACTTGCCGAAACTGTTATCTACCCTCGTCGTACCCTCCGTTCGCCAGGACCCTTTAGGTGTAGGTGTCGCTTTGTAGTTGGAGCAAATTCTAAATGCACCTTGTGTCATCTCAAACTTGAGGAATATTAGATATTGTGAAAATGCAGCATTTTATCAACTCAGTGATAGACAAAATTTACCTTGTTGTTAGGTGTCTAATAATAGCACAGTTGCTTATCAGTTATGCAACGAGTTATTTATGCTTGAGATATCCCTTTACTTCATGGTCCTGGTCGCACTACAGCAAAATATTTTGTGAAGTAAATTCTCACACTTCGGTGCTTAAATTGTCCTTTAAAAAGAACAGAACATGGAGTTAAACGGAGGTGATCAAACTTGAGTCGTGCGCAATTCGAACATTGCCTGAAATTTATACAAACTAACCCGTGTGCTTAGATTTGACGGCATGCCTCACGGTTATCTTGTATAATTTCACACAAAACATCATCTTTTTTTTACCTTATCTTGACTGCTTTTGTGGCATTGTTATAGACTGACAGAAGGATGGGACATCATTTACTTGAAAAAAAAATATATATATACTCCGTCCCATCAAATAACTGAACTTTTTTGTGCCACTGTCATGTAGATCTAAGAAAGCTGTGTGCTGAACCTTTATATACTGTTATTGAGATAAAAATAACCGTGCTGAAGCACTGTCAGCCACGTAGCTTTCTGAAATAGATTCCTCAACTGAACCACATTCATTAAAAAAAAAAACTGAATAAGAAAACAATGTGGATGCCTATTTGTGGTTATTTGAGCTCATCGCCCTAGAATATAGGTTTTCTTTTTTTATTTAATATCCATGATCAGCATGCATGAAGCAAATAATAAATTGAGTTGCACTACAGCAGTGCGTAGTAGGTGGCACACAAGCTGAACACTTACAAATAAAAATACAAGAAACGTGAAAATGTGAAAACACAGACAGTCGCCAAGAGCGAACATCCTTTTTGAATAACAGATCGCATTTCTCTCACTAACATTCGGCAAGCTTCGTGCATCCATTCGGCAATGGACAATATACATATTACTAGTAGGCTGCCCGTCAACGCATTTTATTTGCCAATCATCGACTTTCACTGTTCACAAAAATGCCTGCTGCATACATTTGTGTGCACGCTGCCGGCTTCCTATCCACACTAGTGCAGTGATGGTGCTGTCACCTGTAGCCGGATCTCGGGGCGAAAAAGCATGGCACCCCAGGGTTCTGCCCCTCCCTTTTTGCTACTGTGGTTCTGCACAGGTCATAGTCCATAGTTAAGAAACCTAACCGAAGCAAGAAGTATGTCCCAAGAGTTTCACATGCAGTTCTTGAGTGTGCAAGCTCTTCTCAAGTGTCCAAATAAACTTTATAAGCAGAGCAAAGCTTTCACCAGTTGATGCTCGAACATTTAAAGTGCTTAGCATGAAAAGCAGAAAATGAAGATCTGGCCTTAACTATAGGTTGACACGCATTCCTTTTCTCTAGCTTTCTCATTCTGTGTAAAACATGTTGACATGCAACTTCAGGTGAAGATGGTGACATTAAAAGTAATTGTTAATTTGCCAGTAAAATCTATTTGGTTAGCATGATTGGTTAATTGTTACAAACTGCACTGTGCTCAATCAGTATCAATCAGTAAGCAGCGGTAGGATCTGTGCCCCAAGGACATGACAGTTCTGTGGATTGAGGTGAATTACATGACTGCGTGGAACAAGTGAGAGCAGCCACCTCAGACGTACAATGGTAAGGTTCTGCTCCAGAGAATAAAGTAGCAGGCTCAATTCCTTGCTCCTGCAGCTGCATCTTGATGAGGGCTATATGAAAAAATGCTTGTGTATAGCAGCATCTCTGATGCCATCAGATATGCTTCGAGAAGGTTGACAAAAAGTATCTAGTTGTACTGAACTGGGTACTTCGTGAACGAGTAGGCTTGTGATCTTGATCTTCATCAGTTATCAGGCACGACAAGCTGCTAATGTGTTACTAGGTCCACAAACATGTCAACATGCTTGCTTTTCTCCAGTCTAATATCTCCATGCTTGCAGCGTTAGCAGACCCATTTAGCACTTCCACAAAGCTTACCACTTTGTCCCCGTGAGCCCCAATATGTTACATCTGGCCCCATTACAAGACATTAATAGCTCACGTCGGACTAACACCCATTTGACCACTTTTATAACGCTTTTCTACTGGCGGTAACAAATATGCAAATGTCCTAAGGATTTACGCAAAGCTCGTGTGGCCATTTGCAGCACTAAATTGCACATACGCACTGCACTATTTTCAAATCCCTTGCGGTCACTTAACTGGTAATGCGACGGGACACAATCACGGGCTTCCCCCAACTTACTACGTGTGACCTTGACGCCGAGCATATCTTTGATACTTGGCGTTGATTACGCACTTAGTATGCACGTGAAAATTCTGTACGTTCGTAGTTTTTGCCTACGTAAAATACTCTGATCGCTTCGCAGCAGGACGACGCGACAGCTGCGTGCTTTCAACATGATCACGAAAAAAAAAAAAATGACCTACGCCGTGTGCATTTGACCTTTTATACCGATATTGCTTCCGAGAACTTGCCGATAACACACGCTAGAAACTTTGGCGAAAATGCTCTTCTTTGTGGTGTAAAATTAGTTAACGCATCTATTATCTGAGAAATCCAGGCAACACCACAAAGTACATTAGATAACCTTTTTCACTCACCAAAATAAGATACCTTTCTTGGGAAAGTCAGGGTACGCCTTCAGTGCGGCACATACTTCCTTAGTTCTAGGATCCATTTCCAACCGAACGATAGCAGTAATCTATAACTGCAATAACATGAACCGAAAAGAAAGGTTACAAGCGTAAAACCGGCGCAATCTAGAGAATAATGAACTTCAGGGTGGACCGCAATACGCGCGAAAAGTTGCCAACGCCGATTATGATTATCAAGAGGATGTTCATGCGGCTACGGTTGTCCGCGGCCCAAAGAGTTTCTCGTGGCCGTACTGGCAACGCCTCCTTGATTTTTGTGCCTGCCGGATGAGCGCGAAACGCCGGTTATCTATGACGGCGCTGCCTACGTAGGAATAAAAGTTTTTGTACTTAGCCTTTGAGATCAGCAATTTTAGTGGTTGGTACTAATTTTAAAGAATGCCTTGTATTAAAAAAGTTGCTTATTGAATTACGGCGTCACTAACGTAGGGTTAATTATAATTACAATTACGCCTTTTCAAAAATTTTCACGGTATTTTTGTTGCATATAAGCTCCAAAAATGTAAAAACTTATTATTATGTAAAGACACCCCTACTTGAGTAGCGCCATCACCGTAGTTCCGACGACCGCCGCTTCCCAAGTGACCGCTGATAATCCGGCAGGCACAAGAAATCTAGGAGGCGTTGGTACTGGAAAGCAAAAACTGCAGCACTGTAGTTGAGAACAACAATATATCTAGAAACGCTGGTTGAGAAAAGCAAATTTCTGTAAGTTTTTTTTTTACAAAGCTCAATGAATTCTTTAATTAAAGCCCTTTCTGTGTCCTTTTGTGTCTCGCCAATAATTCGCAAAACACTTTATCCTAATAAATATAGCCAAGGTATAACTATCAGTTAAAGCGCACGAAAAACAGACATGAAGAGAGGACAAGCGCTTGTTCTCTCTTCATGTCTGTTTTTCGTGCGCTTTAACTGATAGTTATACCATGCATATCCAACTAGCCCAACTTTCGATTCTGTTGAAATATAGCCAAGTCTGCGAGAGCCATCAAACTTAAAGGGCTTGTGGACAGGACCACCAGCAGCAAGTCAGGCTGACGTGAGGCCGATGAGGAGGCGCAAATGTTAAAACAATACATGCGCGAACAAAAAAATAAAAAAACTTGCAAAACTGTAATAAGGCTTGAACGACCGACCTACTCATATTAATGTGCTGCTCTAACCATCTACGCCACAACTGCCGATTGATGGGGGGGGGGGGGGGGGCTTTATTAACCCACCGGTTTTGTATTCTTGTCACGCTGGACCTAAATAACAATATTTCTTACTTTTACGCTTCGACGTAACTTTAATGGCTTCTATCGTTACGTCTAGACATACCGCTAGACACTCCGACTATTCATACCAAACGCCTAAGCCGAAAAGTGCATGGCCACAGGCATGACGTCACTACCGTGCGGCGCAGCAGCCGTTTCTGTGTGGAGATGGCTCGTGTGCCGCGTGGCGCAGCAGTCCCTGCCTATAAATGTTCTCTCATACGAGTCATACGAGTCGAACCCCGAACGTGTTCATCATCATCATTGTCGGCCTCTACCCGTGAGCTGATTTTATTTTATCCTGCTCACGGTTGCGTTTCTCATTCCTTGACTGACCACCACTTCGACACATTACATGGTCAGCTTCGATCTCTACAGGGTCAGCTTCGATCTCTACCCCCGTCTCTCTCTCTCTCTCTCTCTTTTTTAATTGACCACCTGTTTAATCCCTCATCCATTCTGCTGTGTTCTAACCTTATAATTTCGCGCCTGTCATTTTGTGTTCAGTCTTGACGTATTCTCGAGTTTATTTGTTATATCCTTAGTAAAATACAGCGATTACACTTTAGAGACAGCGGCAACTAAATTGCCTGTCATGATTTGAAATTGTATGACATAGTATGGACCAGCCAATCCTTCAGTGAATCGCCGTTTTACGAGGAGGGTTACCTGTCGAGTATTATCTTTGCCTTCTGTGTGTTCATTTTGCAGCCTACTTTAATATACCGTCTAAGTTTGGTTCTTCGATGTTTTCGCCTCACTTTTTCCTCTTGTCCTTTTTATTTATTTTTTCTTTGTTCTCTCATTCTCTCTTTTATCATTCATAGCCGCACGTGCATATTTTGGCTTCAAGTGGCTCTAAAACGCTTTTCTAAATGGCCATGCATGCAGTGAATTCACAAAAAGAGCTTATTGCCTCACGAATTCACCGCCGCAAATAAATTTTAGAATCCGTCCAGTACGAGTGGAGTTACAAAGATTTGTCTCACGCTGCAATCACATTCTGTCATCTCTCGTCCCTACGAAAGAGCTAAGCAGGGAGGGATGGCCCGGGGGAAGAAAATGCGTCGCGTATGCCTCGTAACCTTAAGTACTTTCTCTCTGTCTCTCTCTCTCTTTTTTTCTTGAGTGCGTGGTTTTTCAGTGTAATCATTCGCGCTCGCGTAGACAAGTCGCGGCCTCAGTAACGACCGAGTGCCATGCTCAAATCAGACAATGGCTAATACTAGGCCTGGGACGAAGTGATTTTGAGTTTATAGTGTCTTTTTCGAGAGAAGTGAAAGCCATTTTTAGCATATTTCTCACGCGTGTTCTTGGTAGCCACGACTACCGATCGGCGGCGGTGTTTTCTGACCTTTTTGTAGCAGGGCACCTTTAAAGTTCTGAATATATATATATATATATATATATATATATATATATATATATATATATATATATATATATATATATATATATATATATATATGTATATATATATATATTGCCCTTGTGCTCTGACATGGCTCACTTTGGCGGAAAGATCACATTCTTTTTGTGATATCCTTACCTTTCAGTGCGATATTTATTTCGCATTGATCAGTGAATGTTGCAGAGCAATAAAGTTATTTGTGTTTGGTGGGTGACCTATAGCTGCTTCGAAGACACTCCTGCATACTAGAGCTGTTCCAGAGGGAATTTAACGTGGAAGCTGTATGTTGGTGGTCCCCCACAAAGCATGATACAGCGCGAAATGTGTAAGTCTTTGTCGTAACCGTTTATTTTGGGCTGTATTTCTTTTGTCAATGTTCTAAAAAGGTTGCTCGAGTTGCAGAGCCGTCGTTTTAATTTTTAACGCGCACGTGTTTCTTGATCTTAGTAGTTGAATCAGCTCGCGTTAAAAAAAAAAAAGTCGCACCATTATCTCTCTAGAAGAATACTGCCCCTGCCACACTGCTCGCTGTGCAGGGCACAAGCTCTTATACTCTCGGACTCCTACAAACAAGAACCTACCCGATCATTGCAGCACTGCACACTATATATACCCCGAATGGTTCTCAATTTCGGATTGCCCCTTGTGTGGTGGTTATGTGTACTTCGAGCATGTCCTGTGGGGCTGTGCCTTTGCTGGTCCGCCTTTCCACCAAGAAGAAATGAAGAAGCCGATGAAGGCTCAGGACCTGTCCCCTCAGATCCTGGCCGTTCAGAGGGCCCGCGCGAGGGCGGCCAGGTTTAACCTGAACGTCCCCGAGTGGGCCTAGCCAGGTGACGCTGGGTTAACCCGCGCCTATTGTGGACCCAATGAAGTTGTATCACTCACTCACTGTACAATCGATCGTAACAAGCAAAAAAAAGGGTGGACAGTCCTGTGTCACGCCTGCGGGCTCTTTTCGTCGAAATGAATATTAGCAATGGTCAGCGAAAAAACAATCATAAGCATACATCACATAAAAAAATCCACTTTATATCTGGGCAAATGAATACACGGAATGCTAACACACTAAATACACCATCAATACAGCATACTTGCTTATGAAATACATTTTTCAATCAGCGATCTTGCCAAAACGGAGGAGCCATCCAAGATATACTTAACTGCCGTCTGCGCGCTCACGCGAAGACCCCCCCCCCCCCCCCCACACACACCGCACACACAAGGGCGCGCATTAGTTTAATTTTAGTATTGTTTCTCAACTCGGTGCGTATAAAGCAGAATTGAACGAGGAGGACGGACCCACACTGGTAACCCCATGGTCGTTGTATGTTGTTCTGTTATGTGCGCTGGAGGAAATGGAAGAATTCATATGCATGGGTTGCTTAAATTTTTTCATGAAGATCTTCTTAAACTTGCGCATATTGTTATGCATAGACATTACGAATTTGACCGTGTGGTGGAATCGAAAGAGGCATGCATGTGAAAATTCTGCGTATTAAAAATTTCTTGTATTTGTGTGGTGCTGAAGTACGCACTCCGTACAGGCCCTGATGTCCACAGAGTACTCATGAACTCAGCGGATATACCTATATTAAGAAATATTGATTGATTTGTGGGGTTTAACGTCCCAAAACCACCATATGATTATAAGAGACGCCGCAGTGGAGGGCTCCGGAAATTTTGACCACCTGGGTTTCTTTAACGTGCACCCAAATCTGAGCACACGGGCCTACGACATTTCCGCCTCCATCGGAGATGCAGCCGCCGCAGCCGGGATTTGAACCCACGACCTGCGGGTCAGCAGCCGAGTACCTTAGCCACTAGACCACCGCGGCGGGGCATATTAATAATAAATATAGCACGACAGGCATGACATATCACGAAGGCCGGGGAAACATATGAAATTTATCACGAAAACCGGTGAAATTAGCAGCCTTTCTAGTTTGACGCCCATCATCTTATCGTTCGTTAGAGAGACATGTTTGGTCCTATACTGGTAACATACTAGCAAATGCGTCATGGCATCATTTCTTGTCCTCCATATTAATATTCATCCAACTTACTGAAGTGAGGACGATGACATGCAATTAATGTCATTCACGTCATGACATACATGCCAGATGCATGACGCGTCAGTACATGTGATTTGTGTTACGTCGGAATGCATTTATGGTATGCCAATTCTCAGTTAATTAAATGACCACATGCCGTCGCATGCAAGTCATGTCGTCCATGTTATGAAACCTCGCCCGCGCGTACGCTTTCATACATATCCCAGTTAAAAGAACTACCACGGCGGCATCGTGTGGTATATATTATTCCACCATTCGTGCCATGGCATGTATGCATCATTTAAGTCATATGCAGGCAATAAGTACATGTCACGCATATTCTGATTCTCAGGTAAAGAGGCGACCTCAACGCATCTTTTGATTTATTCAGTTGATGTCATGATATGTCATTAATATTTCTCATACATGTATGCCATTCCATGCACTTTCTCTTTGACATACACCTTATAATGAGACAGGTAGTAAAACGACAACTACGGCTTTTCGACCTAGAAAGCAAGACTTTTACTCTCAAACTGCTTTTGGTTCAATGAAAAATACTTCCAGTTAAAAAAAAAGTTTAAATGGCACGTGCGAACGTCGTTAGCACACGATATAGCGCATGGAAGGAACGACACTGTATGTTGCAAGTTGAACGAACATTGGTTACGGGAGGGCGTTGACAGGCGCCGTGTTTTTAAAACGACACTTAAGCCAAGTAACAATTTGTGTCAGAGTGAAAGTCCAATGTATGACAACGTCTAAAACGACAATATTATCAACAGCAGTGCCCTATATACTTACCGAGAAATAAGGTAAATACATGAGAACACATACGCCAGGAGTAGGACAATCGCAAAATCACCCCGATGATGTCAGAATTACTATATAAAATTAATCACTAGTAATCGAACTAGCTGCACTAAAGTAAGAACCTTCCGTGCATCAAGAGACGTATAGAATGTTGCTTTTTTGTTTGATTCATGAAAAACAAAACTGCTGGACGTTACTATAGATAATGGCGCGAGTGATTCAACATTTCAATTTTTGCCTGGTTAAACTCAAGGAAGTTTAAATAAATCTTGCTTGAGTGGAGGCCACCTATACGTACCAATTGTGTGCAGTGAATCCGTGGTGCAGACATCTTGCCAGGTGCAAGATACGGTAGCCAAAACGTGCCCGCCGCTTGTTTCCGCCGTGGGTTTTAACAGTTATGGAGGGCATGAAGTGGTAAATTGTCGAGAATAAGAAGTCAAATGGCAAACAAGAATACAGTCAACCTTATTCTGTTTTTTAAAACGTTTTCCTTGCAAGCGTGCACACCGACGAAACTTTCTCGGCGTTTATTTTCTTGTTTATTTCATTCCTCATGTGACGGAATCTTATGCATAAGTAGATTTCAACTACCTTCTTTGCGTGAAATATAAAAGTGGGTGTCCTAAGCTTCACATGTTCAAAAGGATGTGCTCAGCGAAAAAAAAAAGATGTATGTATGAGGGAAAGCTGCAATGAGCCAACCCCTCCCCCTTTCTCAGCAATGCGCTTTGATTCTTGATCTCTTTTATTTTAGCTTGAGGATAAAGCCTCGCTCTTTTGGTACACTACAATTTCTCTGCGGTAGAATTTTCTTATGGAGCTGTTTTAGCTCCCTTTAGGAAACATGAACCTTTTTTTATTTTTGTAAGAGCTAGCTGCCATATAGCCGATGCAACTCTCACATCTTCAAAGTTGAATACATATAACGGCACGAGTATCCCTTCGGTTATGGCCTTTTTTTTTTTGCAGTTAGTTGCACCACAAACATTGCACAGTTCAGACACTGGTTTTTGCTCGCTGTACTTCAAATAACAAGATAAAAGGCCACAAACGTAAAAAAAAGACCGGTCCCTGTGTGTTGCCCAAACAATGTTACCTACCCTCGCGATAGCGAGTTGAGCTTCTAATTACCCCAACTAAGAAGCAAGGGAATAGCTCTATGCCAGAGATTGGCATACCAGGCCCGTGCGCCTCCCTCTCCCCGTCCCACCAATATTTTTTCGCAATCGCAATGGTCATTTCAAGGGGGTGCCTCCCCTCCCCCCAACAACAAAATGTCCCCCCCCCCCCTGTAAAAAAAAAAATGACGACGCAAGGTTTATAAACGGGCTAGTTGGTGAAGATTTATAATAGCTCACAGCGCACTCATTTCGTCCGTGTCGTGTACTGTCAGCTATTTTCTGGCTATACGCCCCAGCCAGTAATCAAAATCGAAATCTCAGAGACGCCTATTTAATTTCAACGAATAGTAAACGGTGTGTTATTTCCCCACTCGCTTGCCACTCTAATGGTATCAACAAGCACAAGAATGTGTATAAGTGGACATTGCAGGTGTTTTAGAAAAGTGTCTAGCCCAGCCGGACAACTTGCGGGTCACAGTCCAGTCCGGTTGTAACGATTCGACGAGTGTATCTAACATATGTGGTCGCTGTATTTTCGATACCCGTCATCTCGTCATCTAATAACACAAGTTTTCGACAGCATGCCCCGAATTGCTTCGAACATTTGGGTCCTTCAGAAACCCGTTAGAGAAAAAGAATGACGGTGAGATATGTGTAGACAGGTTTACAGCTATCAACATGCATGTGTTTCGGCATACTGTTTTCGTCAAGCTCGTAATATAATGCCCACAACTGAAACATTATCCCAGAACACCTTTTCGCTTGAAATATGTAGACTTGAGAAAGGCGCTATGTATCCATTACAACGTCCGGACGCTACAACACCGGCGAACATTTGAAGCATCTGTGCGGCCGCAGCCGCTTGAGTTGCGGAGGGCGCGCTTTCTGCCTATGGCAAGATGGCGGCAGGCGGTTTCACCTGAAGGCCAGCTCCTCCATTCCAGAAGATATAACCTCCCTGATGAAACTGAACAGGTCGTGCTATCTAGTGGGGCTCAATTAAACCAAGCCCGCTTACCGTCTTGGAGGCCATGGCTCAAAATTGTTCAACCCACGGAGGAAGGAAAGGTTCTTTCCTCCGTGGTTCAACCGCCGTTGTTGCTGCTGTGGCTCCCGCTGCATTGGCTCTGCTACTACTAGTGTCGGTGGCCACGCAGTAAAGCCGGGCAACGTTGTGCACGGCAACAGGGACGTGTGCAGTGTACTAGAAGGGTATAGTGACGTGAAACGGCCCCTTTCAGGCGGGGAATTTGAAGTGCGCTATTGGGATGTGTACCACTAAAATGTGATTTTATTTCAAAATGAGCGCTTCCTTGGCAAAAAGTATAGCCCTATATATACTCGTTTCTCGACCGCTATTTTATCAATTCACATCAGCTTAATATTTGAGTTTAGTGTCCCTTGAAGCATTATAAATTGGGGCGTTATGAATTCGGCTTCTTGTGCGTTACCAATCTGCGCTTACCTTTTCCAGTTTCAGCATTAAAAAGAAATGAGAGAGATACGGAGGAAAGACAGAAACAAAACATACAAGTGTCCCCTTTTTTTACGGACGGCGTTTTAAAATATACTGTAAAATGCGTAATTCAATATGCACAGCACGCAATGCTCACCTTACTCACAATGAAATATTGTCAAGCATGCTACCATACGCATGCACGGAGATTGTTTCCCCCCACTTTCTCTTTGCTGTGTCTTCAGCCTTGCGCCGATTAAATGACGTAGCACAAAACTAGGCGCTGTAAATATTCGTTCAGGGCGTCATTGCCGCTCCGATGCTTTTTGTGCGGCTCCAATAATTGGCGTGCGGGGTATGCCAAGCGTATACATTACAGCTTGTCGATCGGCGATTGCGGTATATGTGTTCAATCTGAGCAAACAGTGGGCGCCTGGCATGACGAAAAAGAAACAGCAAGGCCGACTGAGCCTGGGAAAGGGGCTCCTGGCTCCGATGTGCGAGGCCGTAAGCTATTCCGTGCGGAGTCCCTGCACCGGCTTTCCACGTCGTACAGCATCCGTCTCACTAATCGCTCACGATGGACGGCAGCGGCTTTCCTGGACTGACGCGCACGATGCAACTGGTGCTCGTGGCGATCGCCATCCTGCCCGACAGAATTTGCGTGGTCACTGCAGCCAAGCCGCCGTTGCTTTGCGGTAATAAGCGCATTTCGACCGGGCGATCTTGTTTAGGCGTATCCGCCGGGAAAACATTACGAAACTACAAATTTATCGAGGACAAGGAACGTCCCACTATCTGTAGTAGCCTTTCGTTTGTTCGGAGTATATAAAACCGGAGTAAGGAGATGCTTGCCATCGCTTTACGATAACATTCGGTGTAATGAATATAATTACATGGTTTTAAGCGCCGAAACTACGTTTTGTGATTACGACGCACGCTGTATCGAGGGACTCCGGATTCATTCTGACCATCTGGAGTTCCAACGCGTGCACCTTAATCTGTATAAATAAACGCACCCCCTCCCCCATTTTTTTCTTTCCTCGCAATTCGTCTGCGTAGAAATATGACAACCGTGTTTAGGCGTGCAGTTCTTTCATGAGTTTCAGTAGATCATATATTGATCGATAGCGTGGGGGCTAATTGAAACGCAAAAAGCAAGAAAAAGAAACAACGTTAGAAAGAACACAATGTTCACTGCAGCATAGACATTTGCAAACTTTGTATAAGTTGCCTTCACTTTACAGAAATGCCGAGGGAAATGAAACTACACCTACTCGAGTGTGCTCGGACGATTCTTCGAGAACACGTAAGTGTTTTTATTGCTTGGTAGTGTGGTTTTTCTTGACGAGTATCTTCATTTTCTTTGATTGCTTATTTTACGGCCACTCTCAAGAAACCTCACAGTGCATGGCCACTTTCAAAGCCATTCATATTCAAAGATGACATATGCCGAGTCCGCCTCGGTGGCGCACTCGGCTGCTGACCTGAAGGTCACGGGTTCGATTCCAGCCGTGGCGGTCGCATTTCCTCCATTACGGCGTCTCTTAATCGTATACGTGTTTTTGGGACGTAGAACACCACATATTATTATTATAACAGAAAAATAAGAATAGTAACCAAGCTGTGCGGCCGAAGTAGATTTTATGTGGCCTTTCGTTTTATACTTGGACTTCCCGAAAGGTAGTGTGTTTGACCTGCAATGGGTAACACATCTGCGTGAACACAGAGAAACAACGGGGAATACGCAGGGTGGCCCAAGCTTGGTGAAACTCGAGATCTTTCCGAGCTTTGGCGACACCCTCTTTTGAACGAGCCAACAGTACGGAAAGGTCAAATCTAGAGTAACTGTATATGGTCCCTGTTACTCTAGTCAAATCCACCCCTCAGCGCGCGCTGCTTTCCATTGGCTGCGATGGAACGCGGCGTCACGTCAAGAACGGCCGACAAGTTGGGTGGTGTTTTCAAACCAGGGGCATATTTATTTGTCGTTCCAGTGAGTGCAAAAGTGCTGCCATGCCAGACACTTTATTAGTACGGGCTATCATAATTATTTCTCAAGCTTTTAATGTCTGCACTGAGTATCCTTTCAAATAATCAGCACAGTGGCCTCTGAGATCAGTTCCGGCCAAATGCCTTACAACATCGCGACCGTAGCTAAACTTGGGCCCACGTGCATAGTCATCATGGTCGGTCTGTACATTCCAGCGCGCTGCTTGACCGGCTCGCGCACCTTTTGCCGTCTCCATCATCTGCTACGGAACCCGAGCACGTGCGGCCGGCTCATTAGCTAACTGGCTGGCATGGCATGGGCGTAGTCAAGAAGGTGCTGGAGGGTTCAACGTCCCCCCAGAAAAAAAGCGACTGATTACAAAGTGAAGCGAATGTTAGTCAATGAACTTGTTCTCCGGGTTCGAGCGTTGACAGCGCATTTAACAGCCTAATTTTGACACAGGTTCTTTTGGGGGGAAATCCTATTTGTAAGCAGCGTTTCTTAACGTTTTCCTAGAAACAGCCCATACACATATATATATATATAATGTGTGTGTGTGTGTGTGTGTGTGTGTTGCAGAACAAGGCAGGGAAGCTAGAAGGGGGCTCGTTATTCAACTTATTCCTACCACGGCCGACCGCGGCTGCCACCGGCCTCCTCAGTGGTTTTTATTATTTACTCCTTTTGCCTGAATGAAGAAGCAGTGGGGCTCAATTATGAGCACGCACTTCCACCGCTTTAAAGGAATGCTTGTTTTGTGGCAAGATGTGAACTGAAGAAGCCGCTCAGAAATTGCGGGGCTTGCTATCCTGTCGCGTGTAACTCGCATAGGGAAAAACATATCGTTAAAGCTGATTCATAGAAGAAAAAAAAGGAATAGTTTAGTAAATTTATTTTTAAATCCGTGTAATGTTTTGCAGGGTCAAATTACGCAGGTTCACATAGAAATTTCGTAACGAGCTTCTGGATGCTAATTTCGCTGCCACCCTTTATCCTTTCGTCGTTGTGGTCGTTAGACTTCTCATCTGTCAGCAAACTTAAGCACAAAAAGAAAGCTCCAGCCAATGATGTCTAAAAATTTATACCTACATGCTTGCATCAACCATCTGCATATACCTATATTATAACTCATCATGCCATTCTGCAACACTTACGATATGGTGTTCAACTGTCATTCTGTTTCACCGGTACTCAGCGTGCCTGCTCTAAATAAACAAACTCTTAATCTCACCACGACACGTGACCCGCTTAACTCCATCAACTGTGTGATTTCAGTTTCGTCACTTACGTACGCTTGCCATTTAATTCACGTTGCTGTCTTTATGTTTCTCAATGCTATGGAACTAAAAAGAACTCAATGGGGTCTAAATTATCCGGAGCCCTCAACTATCCAGGGTGCCCCAGCTAAACCTAGCCGTAGTTTAAATATATATATATGCTAGCGCATCTTTATGGCAACGTGACACACTGCGTGTTGATGACCATTGAAGAGTTGCATAAATGCCGGAAACGCTAGAAAAAGCCCCACTGTGTTCAAGCAACGCTGGGCGGAGCCGCCATTGTGCACGAAAACAAATGAAAAAAAAAACGCGCAAGAACACGCCTCTCGTGCAAGTGAAAAAGTATGAACGCGAGATATGCGTTTCATTCCCATGTGAGCATTTTTGTGTGATCCAGGTGCTAAGTATGCAAGCCATGGAGGAAGGAAAAAAAAGAAGTTTTCTTTCCTTTATGATACCAGCCAATTGCACGAAACTGCTCATGCGCAATGGCGGACATTGACTGTTTCTTTTACATATGTACAGATGACGCTGCAACAATTTTTTTTGCAACTCGTCTATTGCGCGCAGTAAGTCGCACTGTTTCCCGTCTTCTGCTTAGCTGCTCAATCGGATAAAATATATTAATAACCTCTAAAGGAACGAAGCTGGGTGAAAGATTCCACTAAGAAAGTTACAGCTCGTTTTGCAAGGCATCTGATAAGACAGTTTGTAACGTTTTATATATTAAGTATTTGTATACGTACGTTTCTCTAATCAGCTGCTGACCCGCAGGTCGCAGGATAGAATTCCGGCTGCGGCGGCTGCATTGCCGATGGGAGCGGAAATGCTGTAGGCCCCTGTGGTCAGGTTTGGGAGCATGTTAAAGAAACTCAGGTGCAAATTTCCGGAGCCCTCCACTACGGCGTCTCTCATAATCCTATGGTGCTTTTGCAATGTAAACACCCCATATCATTCAATGTTTCTGCTTCCTGCATATGTCCACGAAATGCAACTAAAAAATGGCACGTGACGTGCGCCAGATGTCACGCTCCCAAACCTTCCGCATTCGCCCTCATGTGCGGCCGTTAAAATGCAACATGACAGGGACGATGGTGGCGGCTGTTCGATTACGAATATGTTGCCTGCGACAGCACAAGGGACAACCACTGCGTCTGCCTATCACTGACACGAACCGCCGCAGAACATTCGAGAGGTGATTATTTTTTTTATATTTCGCGGACGACCGCGGTGAGCAGATAAACACCAATACTTGAGCCATAATTGTATAATTCATTAGATTTGTTTCTTTTGTGTCTTTCCTATTTTTGTATATTTGATTGAAAGTTGCTCATTTTCTTTCTTTTCAAATGATCTTGGTATTGCAAATTGATGATGACTGTTATGCGTTATTTCAACACACGTATGTTTCGACATTTGTTATACTTTTTGAATTCGAATTTTGTTTGCCCTCATTAAAAAGAAGAATGAAATTTGTATTTTTGTTCTACTTCACCTGAGCAAATGTATGAGTGGAGGGAGCTTAGTCAGGCAGAGATAATCTGCTTTTAGTCCCTTTAACCTAGGCAATCTTTGTTTTTGTCTGAATAAACAGTGAATGAGTGAATGAGTGAGTGAATACTTAGTAGGTAGAAAGTAGAAACTGACTAATAGAACGTTTTGTCGACCAATCTTGATTGCTTTGGTAGTCTGCTATTTGTTATTGCCTAATTAAAAGTTAAGCAGCAGACAAAAAATTGTGCGACGTGCTTTATGCAATAGTCAGAAAGATGCAATTGTTCACAACATTATATAGTGCATCAGTACATTTTTAAAACTCCGGGGTGAGGCACCCTGCATGTATACGGCATGCAGGGTGCCGTATAGGGTCTCCTTTATTGCATGAGTCGCTCTGGGACGACACACTTCCCAAACCAACTTAACGCCGGCTACAATTCCATCCCTTTTGATGCGTTTCATGGAAGCTACCAAAGTTTTTTGCCTTTGCATATCCATTTGAATCACCCACAACCCCTAATTAGCATCTTGACGATTGCGACAGTAATGAACCAGTGATGAAGTGTTCAGATGGTAATGGTGGTAACGTTGTTATTGAGGATTAGCCTGGCAGACCTGGCCGGCAATTGCTCCACTTAATTGAGCAACCTTTTTCATGTAGTCTGGCTCCCCAAACATCGCTTAACCCTGTTTTACGGAGAAAAAGTAAGAGTATGCTAGTCACTTGCTTTCGCATCAAGCGCGCCTGCCGGAAACGCAATGTCTTCACAGCATCCGTGGTGAAACCCTCCTGTCTTCATACTGTCCATTAATGTATCTGTTGCACAGCACAAACGCTTGCACAAGAGACAGTGTTGAACATCCGCGGCTTCATTGCACTCGGTGCACAGCAGATGATCGCAGAGGAGTGTGGAATATTGATGATATATGAGGTTTAACGTCCCAAAGCCACCAGATGATCATGAGAGATGCCAAAGTGGAGGATTCCGGGAATTTCAACCACCTGGGGTTCTTTAACGTGTACCCAAATCTGAGCACACGGGCCTATATAACATTTCCACCTCCATAGGAAATCCAGTCGCCGCAGCCGGGATTGGATCCCGCGACCTGCGGGTCAGCAGCCGAGTACATAGCCACTAGACCACCGTGGCGAGGCGTGTGGAATATTCTAAACAACCGTTCATCTTGTTTCTTGTTATGACGGATGCTCTTCCTATGAAGAAAAGGTGCGTGAAAATGGTGCCTGAAGCCTGCACGAGCGAGATGATGGAGGAGTCGCCCCTCGCTGATTGCCGCCAAGTTGCAGGCCAAATGGTTGCCACTGTGCAGCCCCGATCTGGAAGTACTGGTCTTCTTTTTTTTGTTGCTGTTGGTGGTCACAATGATCAAAGAAACTGAAAAAAAAGCTTGTCATTGGAAGATAAAAACTTACAGCTTTGCCGCAAAGGCGAAGCAAGAAACGCAATAGCAACAAATTTGATGGTCGTGCGAAAAATGGAAAGCAGATAGAAACGTGCCCCGCGTTCCTCACGCATAAATGACGCACGAAACGTACTCACGGGTACAGTTGAACGCGAATAAACAACTCGGTTGTTACTTCACTGTGTCTGAAAAGCGCGCCCTTTGTGCAAACACAGACTGCGCGGCGAGTCTAGTGACCTTTGTGCGACCGGTAACTATGACGCAATCGTTCCGGTGAAAGCCCAAGGTGTTCGAGTCTCGCCACCGCGAGATGAGCGTGCACACGCGTGAACATCCACCCCTCCTTTCCGCGGGGCAAAGTACGCGTGGGAGATGAGTGCGCGCGCCACCACGTCATTATGATCTGGCGACGCTCGCTCATTGCGCCATCTCGCTGGTAATGCTGAAAACACGATAGTTGCCTCGAGATGGCCACCGCTAGTGGTAAGTCGTAGATATAAATAGCTTGCCGTTTAAACGTTGAGGGAGATGTTCCTTCGTGGCTAAGTGGCTAAAGCCTCGCACTTATATGCAAGAAGTCGGACATTTGATTCCGCGCGCCAGAGTCTTTTTCTGGATTACTTTTATTTCTTGCGTTTTAGATGCGGAAGCATCTTATACTCGCGCCTTGTAGTGCGCCGTCCGCACCGCTTCTCGAACATTCGACAGCTGACGCGCGCGCATGCGCCGTCGCCCACCATCTGTGCCGCGCGCGCTTCTCCTTCGAGAACATTCGACAGCTGACAGCGCATGCGCCGTCGCCATCTGTGCCGCGCGTGCGCTTCTCCTTCGAGAACATTCAACAGCTGACAGTGCATGCGCCGTCGCGCTGTATATATACTCAAGGTTGGCGCTCGCTCGCTCAGTTGCCGCTCGTCGGTTGGTTTGTACGGCGCGTCGACGTCCAAGGTCGCGGTGAAATGAATTCCAACGAATCCACAAACACAATGATCGACGTCCCTTCGACCAGCGCCGTCCTTTCGCATACGTGTGTACGTGTTCACTCATTTAACACCCCCTCCTACAACCACGTTAACCAATTTAGCCATCGACCCAAGTAAGTCGTAATTTAACACCCCATTTCACAACCACGTTAACCTATTTAGCCATCGACCCAAGTAAGTCGCACTTTAACACCCCGTTAACCAATTATATGCTCCGCATCCTCCTCAGTGTTCCCCCGAGGGAAGCTGCGGGCAATTTTTCATATATATAGATGCGTATGTATATACAGTGAACGACGCCGACGTCGATGGCAAAATTCAGCCGAGAGTGTCCATATAATTGCTAACGCAACAAAAAGCTAAAAGCATCTTCGACGGGCTCACTAGCTGCAGGGGGTTCTCATTGACGGCTTCCCCGGCACCTTCAATGACTGGGCGTAGCGTTGGGAATGGTGCTATAAATGTGGGGGAGAGTACTCTAAACGGTTAGGAAAAGATTGTAAACTGATATAAATAAACTGTCTTTATTATCGAAATTCCGGAAATATTTGGTACAGGACCTGTGTGCCTGTGCGTGCGTTCGTGTGCATGGTTCCCCATCAGCTGGGGGCGAAAGTTCGTCGCAGCTCCCCTTCTCACATTAAGTCAGTTATGAGGCAAAGTTTTTGCGCCCCTTCCCGCCAGTTCCACTTACGTAAACAGGGGGGCCACAGCGACCACATTTCGACAGAGGCGAAATTCTCGAAGCCCATGTACGTACATTTAGGTACATGTTGAAGAACCCGAGGTGCGCAACATTTCCGGAGCCCCCCACTACGGCGTCCCTCATAAGCATATAGTACTTTGGGCATGTAAGACCCGAACAATTATTATTAATGGTGGCGAGCTCCGGAACAGTTTGAATGCCCGCAATGAGTTCTATTTATTCTCTTTCTCCTTCCTTCCTTTCTTTTTTTCTGTTTTGATTTATTTTTTTGAGCACGTATCTAATCTAAGTGCGTGAGATTTTTTTTATTTTACATTCACCGGTATACAGCCATTAAAATCATGTATAAAAACACTAGAAGACGTTGAAATGAACAAGCAGCACAAATAAACATAAATCTGGCACGAACGGAGATTTATTCTGGCAGAAATGTCAGCGTTACGTAAAATACTAGCCAAGCTTCTCGTTGTTCCACGGTAAGAGAACAGACAGCGACATTACACACTTTTCGCGGCTTATTACGGTAAATATTCATCTAAAGATGCAAGTAATTTATGTTCACTCTTTTTAAGGAGTGACCCGCTTTATACTGCGCGCAATCGCTGCTCATGGAAACAAAATTCCCCAGATCTTGAGAAAGACATACGTGCAATGAAACCTTCAAATCGTATTGAGCAAACTGATGACACTTTGGTTGTGGCTGCTTCTCTATTTTCGCGAAGGTCGTGACACTGCTTGCAAAGCGGTCCAAGCGCTTCTTCAAGGGACGCGAGCTCGTCGACGCCATCACGGACATGTGCGTCGAAGGGTCGCATATCATAAACAACAATGTAAGTGCGTCTTCGTCACATTTTACTGGTCAAGTGCGTGTGCAAACTCAGATGAACCATTAGTTTAGAGCAGTTGGGAGCTTATTCCACATTCTCCGCATAGTGTTCAATTGACTCGTTGCAAGTACCGTATATACAGGGTGCCCCACATAACTTTAGCTAGAGTTTAAAAATATGCCGAAGCACGTAATTACGACGCGACCAAACGCATGTTTCTCACCGTTGCCTGGAGTTAGTCAGACTATTTTTTGTGTTCTCAAATATTGTTTAACTAGATATGTTTAATTACCTACCTTTTCAAGAAACGAAGATAGATAAAAAAATTTAAATGAGAAAGTTGGTAGACCGGTTTGCAAAACGTTCGATTGGACAGTTTTGAACCTTATATCTGTTAGGTATTAGTGTTTTTTTGCTAATTACAAAAACCCGCGAAATACAAAAAATACCTCGTGACAAACCCGCTCGTGCGCCCATGCGCACAATGATTCTAGTGCACTCCCTAACGTTCTGCGTACGAACGACCACAGCATTTGCCCCATTGTGCTGTCTCGGCAGGGCCGCAACGATGGTGGTGGCTTTACGATGAACACGTTTTGATATCGGCCACAAAAACGATAACACTGTGACTGCTTCTTGCTGTCATGAACCGGTGCGAGGAAAGCGTGTCGTTCGTACGCGGAACGTTAGGGAGCACTAGAATCAACGTGCGCACTGGCGCAAGAACGGGTTTGTCACGAGGTATTTGTTGTATTTCGCGGTTTTTTGTAATTAGCAGAAAAACACTAATACCTAACAGATATAAAGTTCAAAACTGTCTAATCGAACATTTTGCAAACCGATCTACAGCTTTCTCATTGAACTTTTTAGGGGCGAAGCTCCTTATGGCGTGGCTTGTGCGTCCCTCGTAGTACGTAACCACCAGTGGCACATACCCGAAATAGGTATAACATTTGACCTCCAAGGTGGTGCCGGTGAGAGATTCCTTCTGTGCGTTGTTTAACAATAAAAAAACAGTGCTCAATGTACATGCCAATGGCTGCTAATGGGGAATGAGAGACAGGAGCATTCGGCTTTTAGTCAACGCGCACGCTGCAATCCTCATTAGCAGCCATTGGCATGTACATTGAGCACTATCGGACAAGAAAGGGTTGCTACATTATACTCGCTGGGTGTAACCTCCTTAGTTTTAGAAAGGTTTAGCGAGCGTAGAGCCGCAGGGCCATGAATACAATGAACTAGTATATACCACGAATGAATTCGAGGTGGTTAAAGGGGGGAAGCAGATACGAAGCGCAAGCCGTAAGAAATTAAAAGCTGAATCCTCCTGTCCCTCATTTCACATTAGCAGTCACTGGCATGTACATTGAGCACTATCTGACAGGAAAAGGTTGCTACGTTATACTCGCTGGGCAAATGGTAGGTGTAACCTTAAGAGACAAGAAGAGAGCAGAGTGGATTAGGGAACAAACGGGGGTTAAGGATATCATAGCTGAAATCAAGGAGAAGAAATGGACATGGGCAGGGCATGTAGCGCGTAGACAGGATAACCGCTGGTCATTAAGGGTAACTGACTGGATTCCCAGAGAAGGGAAGCGGGTTAGGGGGAGACAGAAGGTTAGGTGGGCAGATGAGATTAAGAAGTTAACATGCATTTGGTCGCGTCGTAATTACGTGTTTCGGCATATTTTTAAACTCTGGCTAATTTTACGTGGGGCACCCTGTATACATGTTCCGTATACGCATCACATGAACTGTACTGATTACGCTGTATTTTAATCATGCCACGTGACAGTGTCCCGTGGCCGTCACTTATTTATTATAACTGTATTTTTATACCTTCAAGGTGGCGGTTCCGCTACCTCCATCTTACCAATAGTTCGAAAAAATACGACGCCATTTATCCACGTATGCAAAAAGCGAGAAAATTGTGCGCGCGAGCATGGTTATAGCGTCGCCGCATGCGTCTCTTGCATGTCGCGCGAGGCGACAGAAATCGGCCGACGAAAAGCAAGGAGCACAAACGCGGACGGCGTCTTTCACCTACAATCGGCCAACTGTTGGAGTCGTTTTAACGACACGACGAAAGGTGCCCCAGTGACAGCTGGCAGACTGAAACCGGCGTCGTTTCTCTCGAGTGTAAACAGACGTAGTACGCACACACATACACAAACACACACTCTATCTGACTCACTCACGTCCATCGAATAACGATTGAACATAACATCAAGCAAACGCTTTGAAGCGTTTGAGAGCACTGGCATGGCCGCTAACCTTTTTTTTTTTTTGATGTAGCGACCTGGCTACACCTTTTGATGTAGCGGCACCGGCTTGATGTTGCGCCGCGCGAGCGCGTCTTTTTTTTGTCACGCAAAACCGCCAATAAAGTCACGCTAAAAAAAAAACAGTCAGACACATTTCAGCACAAGACAACTTTAGGATTATGGGGTTATTTCCTAAATTTCACTCGCCCCAATCACAATGAAATGGTTACTTGAATAAAGTGCATCTTGTTGATGATTAGTTGAACACCTGAATTCCTCAAATATAGAGTAGTTAGAACCTCCTAGAGCCCAATTTTTAAAACTTTTCTTGAGAATTACGTGGACCATGCAGTATATGGGATGAGGTGGGATAATGCATAAGTTGGTTCACGCCTTTTCCCGTCTTCCTTTAACCATCTTTATGCTACTGCCTAAATCATGGTAAACTAAGCCTTACGAAGTGTTTTCTTTAGGAAATGTTTCATTTTCACCGACGATATCAAAATGCGACGTAATCGCACGAACACACAGAATAGCGAGTAGGAGCACAGTCGGGCTCCGCATCGCACTTAGTGGGAGGGTGGGAAAGGGGGGTATTTATGTTTGTAAATTACAGGGGATTATGACGGCACCTACATAAAAGCAACCCCGCTGAGCCCATTCCCATGTATTCTACGAATGTATTTTTCTAGAGTCCGTTTCCCACATCAAGTGCAACGCCGTGAAAGCGAGACTTTTTGCAATTAATACGTTCGCACTAAGAAATGGCACGATGATTTTTGCATCTGAGAGATGATTTATTTTCCTCTTTGTGCTTTGTGCGTCGGAGATGAGAACGCCCCGTTATACGGCTTCTCTTTTTTTAGTTTACTTTTTTTTTCAAATACTGCAGCCCTATACAGGGTTATTGCAGGAAGGGGGTACATTCACATGAACAAAGTACACTGATTACAAGGTTCAAGAATCGTAGCAAAGAAAAAAGAAACAATGATTATTTATAACAGTGCATCTAGAAGATCCGTCAACAACAATTCACGAATACTGCCGGGTAATTAGTTCCAACTTAAGATAACTCTAGGAAAATACTTGTTCTTAAAAATATTCGTGTGCGTAAAGAAAGGCTTTAGTTTGAGGCTGTGGTAACGTCTAGTTGAAAGAGTATTAGCATACGAGATGTAATCATCTGAAGATAGTCGACGAGATGAGTGAAGAAATGAATGCAATAGCTTCAATGAATTGGTTGTTCCAGTTCCTTCATGTTTTACTTGTAGCCTTTCGCCCCGCTGTGCAGGCGTGTTCGGGTTCGTCTCGCACAAATGTTTACAACGACGAAAGCCGAGCGCGAGACGAGCGAAGTCACACAAGTTTTTGACCGAACTTCTTGCATAGCTGTCACAGCGTAGTCCCTGATGTATGAAACGGAGTATAGGTGCATCTGCCAACGTAGGCGTACACGCGCTGTTACATAAATCAATTTCAATGCATGGCACCTAACTACAATTGACGTTAACTCGACGTAACGACCGTATCGTAGGGGTACATATGTAACGTTGATAAAATTGGATAGCCAGCATGGCAACCACAATTGACATTTCACGAGCATTTGGGTTTATTTGAAAAGTAGTTCCGAGACCTGGCGTGGCTTTGTGGTAGAAAGCTTGATTGCCATGCATAATGATTGGGTTCCATTCCTGCTGGGATCCTGACATTTATTCTTTGCATTCGTCGGGTAAGCGCTGCCGACGGCAAGTTATTCTTAACGCTCACGCGCTAAAACTGCTGCTGTGTGTTCTCGTCGTTGCTGGCTACATTCTAAGTCACATGTGGCACATACCCGCACACCAGTTGCACATACCCGCCCACATGCAGGTATGTGCCGCTGTCTAGTGGAAGGTGTTGAACAGCGTACACGACAGAATTATGACATTATTCATGTATTGACCATCGCGTCATATTCATTAAACTATATAATAAACTTAGGTTCCTAGTTCCAAACTGGTTAAAGCTCCAGCTATACTATTCTTTGGTTCATTCCCATCTACAGTACTGTCTTTTAATTTGGGACACAACTTAAAAAAACCTATCTTGACAGGCTGTTAGTTTTACATAAAAGGCCTTTACGCTACATAGAAAATCTGCAACCTAGAGAACATACTCCTCCATTTTTTGGCAAGCTTCAGATACTTACTTTCTACCAATCATACAATTTTAAACTCAGCTTATATGTCAATAATGAAATAGGAAACACCATTGGCACTTATATGGAGCATTGCTACCCAAGCGATACTCCCTATGAACTACGCTTTGATAGTTTTCGATTGCCTTTTTTCAGAACAACATATGGTAGGCAACTTTATCATATCAAATACCTTATCTACTCCACGAAAATATCTATGTCCGTGAACTTTTGAAAGAACATAACACTAAAACAGTGTGAAGAAAAAATTTAAGATGTACTTCCTTTCTTGTAAGGAGCCTTAATTGTATTATTTATTATAAATATTTCTTTTGTGTCGTTCGTGCTTTTGCATATTAGATGAAAATTGCTCTATTTCTTTCTTTTCAAATGTATTTCCTTATGGTACTTAGTAATTCTGTCAGAAATTTCTCCTTGTTGCATTGATATATATATATATATATATATATATATATATATACACATAGTATATATATATTCATATATATATTATATTGGTACTGCAAATTGGTGATGACTGTGATGTGTTATTTTAAAATGTATGTGTCGACATCTGTTATACTTGTTGAATTTGAATTTTGTGTCCCCTCATTCAAAAGCAGAATGAAATTTGTATCCTTTGTTCCACTTCACCTAAGCAAATGTATGGGTGGAGGGACCTTAGTCAGGCAGAGGTAATCTGCCTTTAGTCCCTTCAACCTAGGCAATCATTGTTTTTGTCTGAATAAACAGTGAATGAAATAATGAATGAATGTTATCCTCCCTTACTAATTTTGGTTCCCGTTAAGTTAAGGGGGTGATCACGAGAGCACCCAGACGTAAGCGGCTAGACAGATATATACGCAGATACACGCCGAAATTGCTTCCAGAACGCAAAGAAATCCTTCGCATTTAAAATGTTCGACAGTTGACCAGCAATTGCACTGCCAGCTTTATACTTTGTAACGATCCGGTGTTATTCGTGCATCAGTAGATAGTGTCTGCGCAGCAAGCTGCTTTACAACGAAGTATCTGTGACAATTGAACTTTTCCAGGGTCCCGTACATTGAATATTCCACCTCCATGACCAGAACGTCGTACACCTTCGACAAAGTCTCGCTTCTTTTGCGTCATTGCAACTAAGATGTGTTTACCTCCTTGGGTACACATTGCTAATACTGGTCAGTGGAAGTGGTTGACAAGGTGCTCCACGGGCTTACTCTGAAATTATCGGCAATTACAAGGTTTGAGAACGTTCACTGAAAATGCGGATGTTGAAGTGCGGTCTTTGTGATAATATTTTTGCGAATCAGTGTCCCATTATCTTGACGTGCTAAAGGGGCAAGAAGATGTACCAGAGTGGACTGTGTGCACCTAAACATTGGTGCGAATGCCAAAGTATTGATCAATAGTCAGCTAAGAGCTGACGATTCTTTATTGTATTTTGTTGATGTATTCTGCGGTACTTTTGTATTTTGTCGAGTATGTGAAATGTAAACAGCCTTCATATGCAAGGCACTAAGTAAAGAAAAAAATCGTGTCCCCTTTGAAGCGTCACTACATACAAATCATTTGCACCGCATGTCAGCATCCTTCCTTTTCCTATTTCGTACCTTCCAGGCACGAAAACACTCAAAGGAAAGTGCGAAACACGAGCGTGTGAACCACGAAGAGATGCACATCACTAAAGACGCGCCGAGGAACGCTGGTTCTGTGGACACGTGACGAACGCGCAATCTTACGGCGTACCGAAACCATTTGCCGCTTGATGAGACCGCATGCGGACGTGGTGCGAGTGGGAAGGTTTCATAACTAAGCCCTCCTCTTTTTACGGTTGGTGTTTGTTACGCGCGACGACTACACTTTCCAAGTGAAGCAATCCATGAAGCCTGGAGAAATAATCCGTGCCTATTCTATACCCCCTTTAATTATGTTTCATTGCGCTACGTTTGACGAACGTTTGAACTCACATAAAAATAAAACTTCATTTTTCATTTCATAGATAGCGCTACCACCGAAAAACGCCTGTGAGATTTATGACTCATTAAAAATATATTGTTTGAAGCACTGTGTGGTCAAGTTAGTGAGCACAAGTAGATACAATACACAATATGCATTTACTAATGTGCAATACTCGTTGGTAATTAGCGTCTAAAAGAAAAAAAGCGAGTTTCTGCTGAACTGGCGAACACAAATATTACCTGAGTTCGCTGCTGTCTTATAAGTTCCCTAATGAAGATAAAAGAATTTTCTTTTCATAGAATCCTAGAAAGTAGCCTGCTGCTTTATTATACAGGAATTCAGAGTATCAGCTTGTATAGTTTCGTCCCTTCATCGGTGATGCGCGACCAAGTACAGCCATACACTGCCGCTTTGACACATTAATAATTCATCAAGTTTTTGTGAGAGCACAAAGCAACTTCGCATGGAAAGTAAGTTTACTGTAGTTTACATAGCGAGTAATTATTGGTTCTGTTTTGAAAAGTAAAAAAAAATACATTCCCACACAAACTTTCGTTATTTTGCCCATTTTCATTAAAGCGTAAATAAATTACTAACTAGTTTATGTGCAATATCTTTTCAGAGAAACCCTGCATACCACTTCGTCTAAAGGCACAGTTAATTCTGTTTCGTTACCTTGAATAGTTTTGCAGTACTCGCAGTACAACAGAGGCTTCCACAGCGAAAATGTGTTGCTCAATTCATTTTCATTGCTATTAAATAATGCTTCCGATCAGGCATTAACGCATGGTGTCATTGAAAAGTGGGTATCATAAGCTTTTTGAATCAGCCCAATTCGAATTTCTTTGTCAAGCTTAGCGAGCACAGTGCATCCACAAACAATGCGTAAAATGCGGAGCATTGCCGCTGGAGTGGGACTGCCGCCTTAAATGCAAGCATTGTTTCTCGCCACTACTCAAACCAGGGCATGTGTCTTTTGACATGAGCCTTGTGTTCTAATACTTGTTCTTTACGCGGTCATTATTAACTTGCCGAAAGTGTATCAGTGAGCGATATGTTTGTTGCTACATTATCGAGCTGTTGCAGCCCGACAGTTACGCGTTTATTTTATTTCCCTTACTATTCGTTTTCAAAGTTTTTAGGAAAACAGCATTACAGGTTACGGCGAGTTTTCATATCTATATACGCGTAAAACACACCCCCCCCCACTCACATACACACACACGCACGCACACACACGCACGCACACGCACGCACGCACACACGCATGCACACACACGCACGCACGCACACATGCACACGCACATCCTCGCACACACACACGCACACACACAAACACACGCACGCTCTCTCACACACACACACAAACACACACGCACGCACACACACGCACGCACGCACACACATACACACGCACACACACACACACGCGCTCGCACACACACACACGCTTGCACACACACACACAACCACACACACACACACACACACACACACACACACACACACACACACACACACACACAACCACACACACAAACACGCTCGCAGACGCACACACACACACATACACACACGCACACGCTCGCACACACACACACACACACACTCACACACACTAACACACACTCGCTCACACACACACACACACCCCCACACACACACGCTCGCACACACACATACACACACCCGCACACACACACACACACGCACACACACACTCGCACGCACACAAACTCAGACACACACACACACACACACACACACACACACACACACACACACACACACACACACACACACACACACAATATGTGCGTTTCGTCTGGGTTACTAGTAGAAAGTAAAAAGACCACAGTTCATATTACACTAAAGAACAGAAAATGCGAAAGAGTATGCCAACTGTCTGTCTTGGAAGGCTCATGACAACGCGTTTGAAGACAGTCATGAAAGCGAAAATCAATTAGGTGGACCTTATTTGCGCACTTCATGTGTTCTACTTGAGATTATCGATCACGAGCATATATGGGACGATATATATCTGGTAAGAACGGCCGAAGTCATAACGCTTGCTGACATTTTTTTCCCTTTCAGGTTGCCCTCACAGTGATGCAAGTGGCGGTATGTATGATTAAGAGCCTGCTCTCTGTAGTATCTGCAAGCTCTTGAACTTGGTGCCGGAAAAGCCTGCGTGAGGTCTTTTCCTCTGCGATGTTGTATAAAAGATTCGTATACAGTGCAACTCGCTCGCTGTCTTCGCGAAGGCTCTTAGACGCCGCCAGGTGGCCTCAAGTCCTCAACATCTGCAAAGTCCCTAAAAAATAGTTATTTTTCGTGGAGTTTCGCTGGACTGTTAAACGAAGCAGAATTAAAAAGTTTGTACTGCAGAGTACAGGCTATAGCCGGCTCAATGAATTGTTGCCTTGAGTAAATTGAGTCACATGAAGCGGCAAGACAGTCCTGCTCCAGCCCTGTTGCCTTTGCCAAGAAATTAATTGGGGTAAAAACGCACAGTTCGCGCCGTCTTGCTGTGCTTGTACGAAAGACGACCTTCATTTTGGGGGTCCTTATCTATAATTTTTAAAGGTTGTGCGAAATGGCATGAATGAATAACATTATCCGACGCATTCACTTTTGTACTTGTGACAAAATTCATCAAGGGCTCTTGTGATTTCAATGGCTACATCATGCTCAGCTGCTGGAGACGGCCACTTGGGAGTCTCTCTTTTACCACCCCTGCCCTCCCTTCTTCTTCACTACTCTAAAATCACGAGACATAGCCCCCTTGCGGTGAAAGATGATTGGCCAAGATTAAGACGAAGTTCCCTTGCTGGGTCAGGAATCAGTAATCATTGTGGTGGGGGAACAGCTGAGAAGAATAAAGAATGCATATTCGTAGATCTAAAGAAAGGCTATATTGAACGTGAATGCACGAAATGTTTTAAATGTGAATGTATGTCTTAGTTGGGCTATGTCAGGCGTCCATCGAGATCCGTCCACCGCCCTCTCCCATCAGGTGGATTCACACGAGGGAATGCGCAATTGTGGATAAGAGGTCGGCGGCGCATATACAAATACACGCAGCGGCGCTTCGTTGCGTGAGGTCCGAACCGATTGTCGGCGGATAAAATGCTTTGACTACAGTTATCTACCCTCTTTTCTTCTAAATCGGGGCACGACAACTATGCAACGTTAACATTACCCGCGAGTAAAGAGCATTCTGCTTTCATAGGGATGCTCGCCCTGGGTGACTCTCTTCATGCTTTCGCACTAAATCACGCCTTTTCTGTGTTGTTTGTACGTGGTTAGCGTGTGTTCCGCCTGATACAGTCTGCTATAGCGTGACTGAACTATTTATTTACATCTTTGTCATCTGCATACTACTTTGTGAGACAGTCGATGAGTCTGGTCAGGAAAGCTTAGTGGCTGACGACACTCTTCGCTACTGCGTTTACCACGTGCACGCACGTTTTCTTGCACCAGTAAAAATATAAAATCTTATATAGGAGTTCATCAGAAAGCTTTCATCGATGGATTACGTGCATGACAGTGCTACAGCAAAAGCCTGGTTAATGGAACTAGCATGTTTTTTTTTCAGTCAAAACACGACCACTGCCTTTCATTGGTCACTAACAATGCCACACAAACGCTGAAGACAATGTAAAAAAACATGAAATTTTAAGTGAAATTATACGACATTATATGTAAGGCATGCCGTCTAAATTAATTTTCTACATCTGTGTTATTTAAAGCGTTCTTAAATCTAAGCACACGGTTGCGCACGGCAACTCTGTTTTAAGTACAGTTTAAGTACCGATGTGTCAAAATTTATGCGATAGTAATATTTCTATGTAGTGGTACCACGGCCAGATAAACAGAACTAAGGCTCCTCACATGATCGATAAACTACTGTGCCGTAGTTGTACACCTACCAACAGCGCGCAAGTGTGTGGTCTAGAGCCTGTTTTTTTTGTTTACAACCGAGTCACTGTAAACGCTGCATTCACACAGATATATAGATATGTGGGGTTTAACGTCTCAAATCCAGCATATGATTATGAGAGACGCCATAGCAGAGGGCTGTGGAGATTTTGACTAACTGGGGTTCTTTAACGTGCACCCAAATCTGAGCAAACGGGTGTACAGCATTTCCACCTCAATCGGAAATGCAGCCACCGCAGCCGGGATTCGATCCCGCGATCTGCGGGTCAGCAGCCGAGTACCTTAGCCACTAGACCACCGCGGCGGGGCTGCATTAACATACCATTTAATAGTCCTCATGTTTTGGGAAGATGTCACGAGCATTTTCCGATGTGTTTGAAACAGAAAGCGGCCCCCCACTCTGAAATTATTCTGGTGAATGGAGGGTACGACGACAATTAACAGCACTCTGGAAAGTTGCACTCGCCGATCTTATTACAATGCATTAGCAGCCGAGCAAGACCGAATGCTTTCGTACGTCGTTTCAGGCACACGTAGAATTAGTTACACTCTTTCTGTCATGACCGGACATACCACACTTTGAGAAGGTCCATGAGGTACGCGCACAGAGAAACACGACGTGGCTAGCAGACGACGCACGGAGCAATCCACACTTCGCCTGGCCAGTTGTCGCCAAGCGGCGATTCTGCTCGATCTCGTGGTTAACAGCAGCAGATGCGATTGAGCGCGCGCTTATCCTCGCCCCTAGCAATGCATTCGCATTTACTCACGATTCCCTTCGGGAAGGTGGGGGCATTTTTTTATTTGTCCTCGAAGGGCGAGTAAGAGCAGTGAAAAATTGGCGGGAGGGAAGGGGGGGGGGCGTTAAGCTTGCTTGTTCGTTGGTCCATATTTCAGATCTCCTGAAAAAGGGAGGTTGGCGTTTGCTCGATGGGGGCGCTTACTTTATAATAGACAAAATGCTGAATATTGCGTGAGTTAGATGAAAGAAGCTCTCGCTTTTAGATGCGATATTTTTGCATCCTGTATTCAGGTGTACAGGAGAATTTGAAGTTGGAGTAGGGGCTTGTGTGGGCAAACTTCTCTTTGTCTTGTTTGTTTGGAATGTGCAGGAAGTGGACAAGAACTACACCGAATACGCTCTCTGGAACTGCATGAATACCACGCGCTACGTGATGCTTTACGGAGGTTCGTAAAAGACTGCGAATGCTTCATGCCTAAAAAGATGCCGTAGCAGTAAATAAATCATTGCTGCGACGAGCTGTTTCATGCATGGTTTATTGTGACCGTTCGGTCATTATGTTTATTTATGTGACATTCTGACGGCCAGTCACTCACTCACTCACTGAGTTTTTCTACCCACTGTGGTCCCTCTACAGGAGAGCTGCCAGCCAAGGTCCCTTCTTAAATACATGTGTTAACCGCTACATGATCTTCGACTACATAAATAGAGGGACACTGGTAACTCCCCCACAGGTCGAATGCTTGGAAGTATAGTTTACATGTATAGGGCATCGTTAGCCATACTAAATTATTTGTTTGTCTTTATAATGTCTGAAAGTGGCAAAAATGAAATAAGTAGACATGTATGAATGGAGCATGATTGACAGCTTCTGTTGCATCAAGATTTAAAGCTCGCTCCGACAGGCATCTGAAACGGCGAGCAGCAGAATAGGGCGACATCTCTACGCAGTGGTTGAATGTGGCAGCTGGCAAAGTCGGGCTCCGGCTGAGGCGTGGCGCTGTTAACTAACCTCGGAACAACGCTCGCATACTGGAAGAAGCGAGTGCATCCACAATCGCTTCCGGTGGTTCTAGTCCAGCGAAGGGAATGGGTTAGGTCGGCAGACCACAGATACATGGGCGTGCGTGCGAAGGGTTCCACTCTGATTGAACTGCGTACGTTCTGATTTTATAATCATACTGATTTTCGTTTTTGTTTTTGTTTTATTTTTTATCTATATCTTCCAGATACCGCGGCCGGAGCATTCATTCCTTGCGTATGTTCATTTTGTTTCTTTTTCTGTCTCTTTCTCTGTTTTGTTATTGATACTTTTTGTCTTCATATTTTTTTTCTGTATCATTCTCGCTCTTCATACTTCTTTTTTGTTCCCTTTCGCTTTCTCTCCATCTCAATCTGATACTCGCTTCCGCTTTCTTTCTATCCTTTCTCTCACTATTTCTTTTTTTCTCCCGTTTTTCTATCTCTTCCTTCCTTCTTTCTTTTTTCTCTCTTTCTCTTTTTCTTCTTTCTCTGTCTCTTTTGTTCTTTCTCTTTTTTTATGATGCGCTTTACTCTCTCCACCCTATCTTTCGCTCCTCTTCACCCTCGCATCTCTACTATACAAGGCTTTGTTATGCTCTGCTAACGCGTCTTGATAGTCGAGTGAGTGCAGTGCTCGCTTTCTGATCGTGGCTACGCGGGCTTGAATCTCAACTCGTGAAGTTTTTTCACCAATGGTTTTTTTCTGTCCCTTCTCATTCTCTCTCTCTCTCTCTCTCTCTCTGTGTGTGTGTGTGTGTGTGTGCGTACACGTTTTCGCATCCATCAGAGTTATATGAATCGGGCGCCGGACTAGTCGGTGCCCGTGTCCATGAACGTTGCAAAAGATGAAGTAAACGACGAACACAGTGCGTTCATGATGGGCATACGTTTCGTGAACGAATTACAACCCAGGACTGCGTAAACAGCCCCACTTTTAAATCATATGCATTAGGGGCGAAGCACCTTAGGATCGAGCATTGTTCCTGCAATGGCCGTTGTCCTGACTTGCACGTGCTGGGAGCGCCGGCCGCGAGCGCGAACGATGATCGCAGGTGAACTCGTGGCACGCTGTTTCTTTCGTTGCGGCGCCCCAAGAGCAATAAACGCGCTCGCTCCCGGCTCTCTCTTTCATGGTCATGGAGTGCACTTCGTTACGAAAGGAAGAAAAAAGAAGAAAAGAAAGAAAATGGAGGGGTTAATGATCCCCTGGCAGTGGCGTACCAACTCTTACGCGAGTGGGGGGGGGGGGGCAAACCTACCTCACTCGTCGACCGCCGGGATATATATATATATATATATATATATATATATATATATATATATATATATATATATATATTAGTTATAAACTTCGAGAATAGTGCAGTATAGGAAACAAAACAATAAAATATTTATTTAATCCTAACAGTTTCGGCTGGTGGACCAGCCTTCTTCGGAGGATGTAAGTGAAATGATACAAGTTCCCGTAGCAGAGGGTCACCCTCACAGTTTAAAGACCCTCCAAAAAAAAAGAAAAGAGAGAGAGAGACAAGCGGGCGAACGAGGTAGCAACAGACAACAAGAAGCAGAAGAAGGAGAGGAACTAGAAAGGAGCGACGGAGAGCCGCCGGAAACGAGCGGGTAATTCTGGTATTGTTACTGGGTATAGGTAAGACGTGCCGCCAGCGGAGGCGACCAAGAAAACGGAAAAATGTGGAACATGTTTTGCTTACTCGCATCCCACACATGGATCGAGTTTAAGTTCACGTGGTTCGGCGGCTGGCCCGCGGCATCGGGCCACACACACACACAACACATACACACACACACACCACACACACACACACACACACACACACACACACACACACACACACACACACACACACACACACACACACACACACACAAGAAGCATACGACCCGCTCCAGCTTTCGGAAAATCATGGCCACGTTGGAAAGCTAATGTGCCCTCTCCCCCTCCCTCCACCTGCCCTCTCTTGCAGAAAAATGTACAACCAGTCATACTGAAAATAAATGAATGAGTATTCTTGTAAAGGATGAACAAACAAAAACGTAAATGAAAAATATATAAAAACAAATAATACTAACAAAGTACTCAGAAATGAAAATAAAGTCTAATAGTACTAACACACGCCGTTTGGTTCACGTAGCATCAAATTCGTTTAGTTTCTCTATATTGACCAACTTGCGTGTGCGACTTCACGTATGTATAAATAAATTAATTGAGTAATTCAATTTCTGTGTTTCACGAAACGTCGCGGAGACACGTCAGTCGCCCAGGGCTCTCGTTGATTTCGTGGGTAAGTGATCTGAATTTCTTTATAAAGTATGACTCCCGCTGTTCGCGCTCCCGTGTGTTCTGGAAGCCGGATTGTAGAAGTATGACACTTACGCGTTCGAAAGAGTGACCAGGAAGATTGATATGTTTGGAGAACGGCAAATTGGGGAGGCCCTTTACGTGTGCCCTGTGGTTGTTGAAACGCAAACGGAACGCGGTTTCAGTGTGTCCAATATATTCCTGTTTGCACACCTCACAGCGAATTTTGTATACCACATTGGCTGAGTCACAGTTAAGGTCGTCTTTAATTTTGTACACATAGTCTGAACAGGAGGCTTCGGCCGTATCTGTGGTCACCATGTGTGTGCACACCCTGCAGCGAGGTTTCCCGCACGGTCTACAGCCCTGATGGTGGTCGGATTTGTGTGTTTTCGCCCTGACCAGTAGGTCTCTCAGGTTTTTATTTCTTCGGTAAACCACCTTGGGCGGAGTCTGAAAAATGGCAGAGAGGCGACTACTCTGTTTAAGTATGTTGAAGTGGCGGTTTATAGTATAGAATTCACCCGAGGGGCGGCGGCGCAGTATGTGAGGATTAAATTTGCCCCTGAAGTTATATCATCTTTATTCCCACCTTTTTCTCCCATTGTTGATTCTCGGTCCAAAGAGCGAGCGCGCTCAATTGCATTGTCAATTATTTTTTCGGGGTACTTTTGACGCAAGAAGACTGTTCTCAATTCCTGTGCATGGGTGTCAAATTGCGTGATTTCAGAGCAAATTCTTCTGTATCTGTGGGCTTGAGAGTAAGGAACACCTGTTTTGCAGTGATGGAGGTGACTGCTATGGAAATGCAGATACTGTTGGCGGTCTGTTGGTTTTTTATACAGGGAAGTAGATATGGTGGTGCCACTGAGTGATACAGTGACATCCAGAAAGTGAACACTCTTCTGCGAATACGTGTGCGTGAATGTTATCGAAGGATGCACGGAGTTGAAACCGGAAATGAATTTGGAAAGATTATGTTCACTATCGGCCCACACGAAGAATATATCATCGAGGAAGCGTCGGTAAAATATAGGTTTGAATGGAGAATTTCCGAGGAAAGGAATCTCCAACGAGGCCATGAAAATATTTGCGTAATTTGGGGCCATTTTGGTTCCCATGGCAGTTCCGTTTACTTGCAGATAATGGTTTTGGTCGAATTCAAAGTTATTATGTTTAAGTACCAGATTTAGGAGCACCTCTAAAGCGCTTTCGTCGAATTCACTCGTCGATTTACTTTTTCCATAGGCGGCGACTGTGACGGCAATTCCTTCGGTGTGGGGAATGTTTGTGTAGAGTGATGAGACATCCATGGTGACCAAATAGCAATCTAGAGGTACCACAAGTTTTGAGATTTCTCGAAGGAAGTGGCTCGTATCTTTGATGTATGATGGGAATGATTGTGGGATGTGCCTAATCAGAGAGTCAATGAAACTAGAAATTTTTTCAGTAGCAGTACCGTTGCTGGAAACTATGGGTCGGCCGGGATTGTTAGTCTTGCGAATTTTGGGTAGTAAATAGAAACGCCCGGGAGACGATTTGCCAGGTGACATCATTTTAAGCATAGGGTAGGTTATCTTCCCACTTTTACGTAATGATATTAGTGAGGCCTTAATAGTACTTTCATACTCCTCTGTCGGATCACAAGGAAGTTGTTTATAAAAATTTTCATCTGCCAGTTGGCGAAGCCCTTCTTTGATGTAGTCAGTCCTGTCGAGTACAACCACGGCACCACCCTTATCAGCTGGTTTAATAACGATGCTCTGGCTGTCACTTAAACTGCGCAAAGCCTCCCGCTCCTCTTTGGACAGATTGTTGCGAATGGGTCGGTGCTTTTCATATTCCCTGATTATATCCCCCTGGACGGCTGAAATGTACATGTCTATATATTTGTCTCGTTGTTCACCTGGAGTCCAAGATTTATCTGAAAATTGATTTTGTTGCTTGCTGCTTCGATCACGAAAATATTCTTTTAGACGCATGGTTCTGGCAAAGTTGTCCAAATCTTGGTAAAGTTTAAACTCATCAATCTTGCCAGAGGCGGGGCAGAAGGTTAGACCTTTTGATAGCAGCTTTGTTTGCGCAGGTGTCAAAGATTTGCCGGAAAGGTTAACCACATTGGTGACATCGGTACTCTTTTGTGGAGATTGATGAGAGGTAACAGGTTGATCTGTATACGTTGTGGGAGGATTGCTGGCGGAGTATTTTAAAGTCGGCCACGCACCGTCTCGCCTCAATTTCTTGTCCTTCTTCCCCTGAATGGTCAATCTCTTTTTTCCTTCGTATTTGGCCAGCTCTTCTGTTTCTGACTGCGATAAACTTGACTGTTTTAGTCGCGCCTTTTGTTCCTCTTTAAGTTCCGCGGCCTTACGTGTACTGTATTGTATTGCGACCTGTGTAAGCCTGATAGATGCATCTTTTAAGATATTGCTCCATTGCCGCTGCTCATTTTTGTTGAAGTTATTCATTGCGGGTTGCAGTTGAACAGTGAGACCCTTTGGTGCGAATCCCGATGAAATATATGTTTTAAGGTTTGAAGCATGCATTTCAAACCTCACGCGCTTATCAACATTCTTTCTTAGGGCCATGAAATCACGAGACCAATATGTGCTGGAGCGGGCCGTACCTGACGGGTTGTTGAGTCAGTCCCTGCGTGGGGGAGAAGCACTATCACCGGAAGCCTCTGGGTGGCCCCGAGTCGTGTTGTAGGGGCTCTTGCTTCTTGATCTATGAGGAGCACCCCTCGGCGCTCGTGGTGATGATCGTCGGCATGGGATCCCGTTTGCTTCGCGGATGCTGGGGTTCTCACTCCGGGAATGACAATGTTCTCTCGGTGGGCCCGGCAGACCTAATGGTGCATATATCAAACACGTTATTCGAAGTTCGCAGGTTCGGTTCCTGCTCACGGCAAGTTATATTTTCACCCACTTTTCTTTTTTTAGGTGAAGGGAATGTTTATGTAAAAGATGGAAAAGAAAAGTCAGCCCCGCAACTGTCTGCATCAGGTTGCGACACCTCAGTGGTAGCTGACAAGGAATGGGGGTGAGGAGGGATTAAAAGGTTATGAATAAAGGTGTAGAGAGAGAGAAACAGAGATGAGGTAAGCCAGAGAGCGACGACATATCGAGGAGATAGGAGAGATAGGAAAGATGGAAACCCGGTCACAGGAGTCCGAGGACGGGGAACCACTTGCGAGAGCTCTTGTCGGCGTCAGGAGATGACGTAGAGCAAGTCCAGTCGGTCAGAGCTACACTGTCGTCGGCGGTCGGCGTCAGGAGATGACGCAGGGCGAGCCCTGTCGGCCAGAGCTACGCTGACGTCGGAGATCGCAAGGGCACAACCGGTCGGCACGGAATCCAGCGAGCCTTTTTTTTTCTTTCTTTACATTTACATCACAATTGGGTCTAATTACTTCGCCTATACATTCATTGACATTATTGTCTGTTAGATATCAATATTATTGTGTAAAAACACGGAAAAACGAGCCATTAATTATACACACCTTTCTCTTATTTATTAACGAGGGTCTCGTACTAGCAGACTTGGTGCCGTTAGGCTGTATACCAGAGACTATTGGTCGGCTGCCAGATCGCAATAAGTTCACGTGCTACGTGACGCCAAACAGGCTCATAAAGGGTGTGCCACACTTGCCGACATGGCTACTGGTGGCGCTGACTGACACTCCCACGTTTAAATTCACATATAAACCCAACGGAAAAGAGCAGCGCTTGGAGATAGGTAATAGTGCACTTCAAGTTGTAAAAGACTATGTCTACTTAGGGCAGGTAATAACCGCAGAGCCGAACCACGAGATTGAAGTAACTAGAAGAATAAGAATGGGGTGGAGCACATTCGGCAAGCACTCTCAAATTATGACAGGTAGATTGCCACTATCCCTCAAGAGGAAGGTATATAACAGCTGTATCTTGCCGGTACTCAGCCACGAGCAGAAACCTGGAGACTTACAAAGCGGGTTCAGCTTGAATTGAGGACGACGCAGCGAGCAATGGAAAGAAAAATGGTAGGTGTAACCTAAAGAGACAAGAAGAGAGCAGAGTGGATTAGGGAACAAACGTGGGTTAAGGATATCATAGTAGAAATAAAGAAGAGGAAATGGACATGGGCTGGGCATGTAGCGCGTAGACAGGATAACCGCTGGTCATTAAGGGTTACAAACTGGATTCCCAGATAAGGGAAGCGGGTTAGGGGGAGACAGAAGGTTAGGTGGGCAGACGAGATTAAGAAGTTTGCGGGTATAAATTGGCAGCAGCAAGCACAGGACCGGGTTAACTGGTGAAACATGGGAGAGGCCTTTGTCCTGCAGTGGACGTATAGTCAGGCTGATGATGATGATGATGATGATAAACCCAATAAAGTGGCGGGGGGATAGCTGCCATGGTAGCTCAGTGGTAGAGCATCGAACACGTTATTCGAAGATCGCAGGTTTGGTTCCTGTTCACGGCAAGTTATCTTTTCACACCCACTTTTCTTCTTTCACATTTACATTGCAATTGGGTGTATTAACTTCCCCTATACATTCCTTGGCGTTACTGTCTGTTATATATATATATATATATATATATATATATATATATATATATATATATATATATATATATATATATATATATATATAACTTTTTATCTGGGCCCAACTTGTGGCCACGTTAAGAGAAAGTCAGCTTACATCAAGACACTGGCACTGATAGCGGCGAGCAGAGCGTCGGCCGTCGATCAACTGACAAGTGGCGAAGCGTGTATTTATACCTCGCCATCGAATATTCTGGCGTTATCGCTGAGGAAGGTACGTGGCATTGCCGCCCCCCCCCCCGAAAAAGGCATTGTCCCGATGCTTTAACTGAAGCTTAAAGGGCAATAATAATGTAAGAAAGTAAAAGTAATAAAGTACGATACAGCAATAAAGGCAACAAAATTGACTCTTTCGGTTCGTTAGCGTTCATGAAACGGCTTTAGGTGCCATGGATGTTAGGCGCGCGACATGGACAACTTCAGGTCACATTCAGCACCGTTGAGAGTTCGTAATGCCGTCGGGCACAACCTGGTAGTCGAGTGGGCTGAGGCGTCGTACTACTATAGACTCATTCTATGTTTGTAAACAGAAGTAGGCCGATGTCGACATTATGGGTAAAATTATAGCGACGTCCGCACGTAACTTCCGCCACAAGTGCTGAGGGCTGCGATGTGCGCCAACAAACAAAACTAAGTTGCGAGCCGCGACTCACATCCAACCACGACGCAGCTCGTCGGCATACCGTTTTTTTTTCGTTGCTTGACACATGCACCATTGAAAACCCAGCAGAAACTGCGGTAGGCAGAGCGTTTTTTGCCTACCAAGACAGTGCCACCGCATTTTCGTGATGTAAGTCCGGTAGAATTTGTTTATATGGTCCGAAGTACTGTCACAGAAGTTTTTCACTGAGTCCACATCGGCGTATCGGCGTACATACCCAAACACGTTCACCGGGCTGGTATTCCACGAAGCGTCGTCGAAGATTGTAACGGCGGTGGTTGGTCATCTGCTAGTTCGCGATGCGCAGGTGGGGGAGTTGACGAGCTTCTTCAGCGCGCTGAAGATAGAGGGTGACGTCGAGGTTGTCTTCGTCAGCGACTTTAGGCAGCTTTGCGTCGAGCGTCGTTGCTAGGTTCCTTCTATAGACAAACTTGTGCGGTTGCATCTACGTCATCTCCTGCACGGCCGTGTTGTATGCGAATGTCACGTACGAAAGGATGGCGTCCGATGTCTTGTGTTCGACGTCAACGTACATGGCCAGCATGTCGGCGATTGCATTGTTTAGCTGCTCGGTGAGACCATTTGTCTGTGGGTGGTAGGCGGTGGCGCGGCGGTGGCTTGTCTGGCTCCGTCTCAAGATCACTTGAGTCAAATCAGCAGTAATGGCCATACATCTATCGGCGATGACAACCTCTGGGGCGCCATGACGAAGGACGATGTTCTCAACGAAAAACTTGGCTACCTCTTCGGCGCTGCCTTTGGGTATAGGGCCTTTGTTTCGGCGTAGCGGGTGAGGTAGTCAGTAGCTACGACGATCCGTTTGTTTCCCGAATTCGACGTCTAAAACGACCCCAGTAGGTCTATCCCGATTTGTTGGAATGGTCGGCGAGGTGGTTCGATCGGCTGAAGAAAGCCTGCTGGCCTTGTAGGCGGTGTCTTGCGTCACTGATTGTCTAGGCATGTCCTCACGCAACGAGCGACGTCGGCAGTATAAGGCGCGGCCACTAGTACCTTTCTTGTATCCTCGCGATCGTGTGGGAAACACCGAAGTGTACTGCCGTTGGATCATCGTGCAGGGCCTGGAGTAGATCTAGTCGCAAAGCTGAAGGCACCACAAGGAGGTACTTGGCTCGAAGCGGTGAGTTCTTTTTCTGAAGGCCATTTCGCAACGGAAACGACGTAAGTGCCCGTTCGAATAGCTTCGGAACAACGGAGGTCCTGCCCCCGAGGTATTCGATTAGGTTCCTAAGTTCCGGCTCAGCTCACTGGCGTTCAGCGAAGTCGTCGGCAGTTAACGTTCCCAAGAAGCAGTCGTCATTCAGGTCTTCGGGCGGTGGTGGGTCGACGGGGGCTCGCGACAGGCAGTCTGCGTCGGAGTATTTTCTGCTGGACTTGTAAATGACGGTAATGTCGTATTCTCAAAGTCTCAGGCTTCATCGGCCAAGGTGACCTGAAAGTTAACTAACCAACACAAGGCGTGGTGGTCGCTCACAACTTTGAAGGGCCTGCCGTAGAAGTAAGGACGAAACTTTGACGTCGCCCAGATGATGGCAAGGCACTCCTTTTCTGTTGTGGAATAATTGCTTTCAACCTTGGATAGTGACCAGCTAGCGTAACTAATAACCCTTTCCAGTCCACCAGTTATCTGCCCAAGAAAGGCGCCGAGTCCTACGCTGCTTGCGTCAGTGTGCACTTCTGTTTCGGCGTTTTCGTAGATTGAATGCGCGAGTATCGGAGGCATCTGCAGGCGTCGTTTTAGTTCCCCGAATGCTTTCTCTTGTGGGGTTTCCCACTTGAACTCGATGTCAGTTCTAGTAAGGATGATGAGTGGCTTGGCGATGCTGGCAATGTTTCTGACAGAGCGCCTCTAATATGCGCACAGGCTGAGAAATCGACACACGGCCTTCTTGTCAGCGGGCGGCGGAAATTCAGCAATGACGGCTGTCTTCTACAGATCAGGTATTACTCCGGATTTGCTTACCACGTGACCCAAGAACAAAAGTTCCTTGTATGCGAACCGGCACTTTTCTGTCTTTAGGGTGAGTCTGGAAGTCTTAATGGCTTGAAGTACAGCTCCAAAGCGCCGAAGACGCTCGTCGAAGCTTGAGGAAAACACGACGACGTCGTCCAAGTAAACGAGACAAGTCGCCACTTCAATCCGGCCAGCACTGTGTCTATAACTCGCTGAAAAATAGCAGGTGCCTAGCAAAGACCGAAGGGTATGACCTTGAACTCGAAAAAGCCGTCTGGTGGTATGAACGCAGTTTTTTCTCAATCTCTCTCGTCTACATCGATCTGCCTGTCTTGAGGTCCATCGATGAAAAGTATTTGGCGCTGTGGAGTCGATGAAGGGCGTCGTCTATTCGGGGGAGAGGGTACACGTCCTTCTTCGTTATGTTGTTTATTCGGTGACAGTCACCGCATAAGCGTAGTGTTCCATCCTTTTTCTTCACTAAGGTCACCGGTGAAGGACTCTTTGAAGGCTGGATAATGTCGTCGCGGAGGTTTCCGTCGACTTGTTTCTTTATGGCCTCGCGTTCTCGCGTCAAAATTCTGTACGGACTCTGACGGAGTAGCCTGTCATTTTCTTCTATTATGATTCAATCTTATGCGACAGGGGTCCGTAGAATTCTCGATGACGAGGAAAGCAGTTATTGTATTTCAGGAGGAGGTTGTCAAGCTGCTCTTATTTATGCGTTGGAAGGCTCGGATTAACATCGAATGCTGGTTGAAGGGTTTCAGTTGTTAAAGTAGATTCAGCGGAATTGGTGAGGGCGAAAACATTGCTAGCTTCCAGTATCTCTTCAATATAGGGAACCGTCGTGCCTTTGCTCACGTGCTTGTACTCGTTGCTGAAGTTCATGAGCATCCTCATTGCAGCTGGGCTATAGCTCTGGCTACGCAAATTTCGCAATTTATCAAGAGGTGTTGGTCGCCTTCAACGACACCTGGCATGTCTTTTGATTTTTGAGCGCCGACGGAAATTCTGACCCTAGAACGAGGAGGAATGGGGCCTCGGTCTTTCCGCACATTCAGGGTGTGCCTTCCTAATGATGTGTGTAGCGGCAGTGCTTTTCCTGTGGATAGTGTTATGGCCTTTGTTCTCAGGTCGGTGACGGCACCATGGAGGCTTAAGAAAACCATGCCAAGGATGACATCTCGAGCAATGCTGCAGTACGACGAAGCTTGCAGAACAAATCTTATGGTTAATGATGACTCTGGCTGTGCAGGTTCATGGCGGTGTAACTAGGTGGTCTCCAGCTTTACGGATTTCAGGGCCTTCCCAAGTTGTCCTAACTTTCTTTAACTTCGCGGCAAATGTTCCACTAATGACAGTCGGCTCCAGTGTCGATGAGAGCTGTGATGCTTTGGCCGTCAATGAGGACGTCTCCTCGCGTTGCAGTTAGATCACGGCGTCGGATCTCGGCTACGACGGTTTGTACCGCTGCTTCAACGTTGCGTAATCAAGTCGTCTCCTGGCCCGGAAGTTTTCATGTCAGGGCAACGTTCATGTTGCGGTGGGTTCTTGAGGTTTCGCCGTGGCGTCGTCGTCGTCAACAGAGGATCTTCGGCAGTTCGTCGTACAGCAATCGCACCTCCAGTGGTTGCTGCCCTAAGTTTCCCAGATAAGGGCTAGGAGACCGGCCCCGGGTTGGGCCAGTGTACGGCTGGCGGTGAGGCGACATGTAGCGGCCAGGTGACGGTGAATGAGAAGAACCTCGGGGGTTCCATTGCACTGTTGCAAGGTAGTCGGTGATGTCGCGGGGTCTTTCCCTTCGCTGTGGACGTGGCGCATCTACGGCAAAACAACGCAGTCCCATATGATGGTACTGGTAGCGGCGGTAGGTATGGCCAGCTTCTCCGCAGTGATAGCATAGAGGTTGGGGGTCGGGGGCACGCACACGTCGGTTTTCTTTATAGCGTTGCGCAGACCGGCGGATAGACGGTATGGCGTCGGCGACGGCGGTGGCTGGCGGCGAATCTGCGGCGGTGCAGCCTCTTGACGCCGGCGTGAAGGGGGAGCGTAGCGTCGAGTTGCAGAAGCGTAGCTCATTGATTGCGGCTCAGCTGTGGATCTTCGGACATTCCAAGCGACTGCCGGACTTCTTCACGGACGGTGTCGGCAATAGAATTCACTTGGGGCTGTTACGAAGGCAACAGGTTGTGTAGCTCCTCCCTTACGATCTGGCGGAAGGTCTCACGCAGATTGTCCGTGCTGAGGGCATGGCCTTTGGGCGTGATTGGCGGTTGAAGAGCAACGGTCATACTGCCTTGTGCGCATCTCAAGTGCCTTCTCTATTATAGAGGCCTCGGAGAGGAATTCTGCAATCGTCTTGGGCAGGTTGCGAACGAGCCCCGCAAACAACTCTTGTTTCACGCCTCGCACGATGAAGCGGAGCTTTTTGCCCTTCGCCATGGTTGGATCGGCGTGCCGAAACAATTTCGTCATCTCCTCTGTGAAGATCGTGACATTTTCATTGGGTAGATGCACCCCGGCCTCAAGGAAAGCAGCGGCTTTTTCTTTGCGAGCGACGCTTGTGAAAGTTTCCAGGAATGCGCTGCGAAAAAGATCCCAGGATTACAGTGCAGTTTCCCGATTCTAATACCAGGTCCTTGCCACGTTTTCCAGTTAGAAGTAGACGCGGTGTAACTACTGGTTCCAGGCAACCACTCAGTCGTACGTTTCCATCCAAGTCTCTGGTTCTTCAATTGAAGATCCGAAGAACATCGCTGGCTCCTTTGGCTGCTGCATTACGACCATGACGGGCGTCGGCACAGGGGCTGTCATAGTGGTCACAGTAATGGTGGCGGTCTTCGGCTTCCGAGCATTATCGAGTAGAGCCCCATACTCCGGAGGTAGCCCCTGTTGTCGGCGGCTTGCTTGCAGGTCAAGGTTGGCGAGGATATGTGCTTCACGGTTGGGGCTTGGCTTTCGACATGAGGGGGGCGTTTGGTACATGGACGGGAAGCCCCTCCACCAGATGTCATGGGGTCGTTACGTGGACGAAGGGAGCCGACTGCAGGTGGAATAATAAACTGTTTATCCGGGCCGAACTTGAGGCCACGTAAAAAGTAAATCATCATCATCATCATCATCATCATCATCATCATCATCATCATCATCATCATCAGCCTGACTACGTCCACTGCAGGACAAAGGCCTCTCCCATGTTCCGCCAGTTAACCCGGTCCTGTGCTTGCTGCTGCCAATTTATACCCGCAAACTTCTTAATCTCATCTGCCCACCTAACCTTCTGTCTCCGCCTAACCCGCTTCCCTTCTCTGGGAATCCAGTCAGTTACCCTTAATGACCAGCGGTTATCCTGTCTACGCGCTAGATGCCCTGCCCATGTCCATTTCTTCTTCTTGATTTCAGCTATGATATCCTTAACCCCCGTTTGTTCCCTAATCCACTCTGCTCTCTTCTTGTCTCTTAAGGTTACACCTACCATTTTTCTTTCCATTGCTCGCTGCGTCGTCCTCAATTTAAGCTGAACCCTCTTTGTAAGTCTCCAGGTTTCTGCTCCGTAGCTAAGTACCGGCAAGATACAGCTGTTATATACCTTCCTCTTGAGGGATAGTGGCAATCTACCTGTCATAATTTGAGAGTGCTTGCCGAATGTGCTCCACCCCATTCTTATTCTTCTAGTGACTTCAATCTCGTGGTTCGGCTCTGCAGTTATTACCTGCCCTAAGTAGACATAGTCTTTTACAACTTCAAGTGCACTATTACCTATCTCGAAGCGCTGCTTCTTGCCGAGGTTGTTGTACATTACTTTCGTTTTCTGCAGATTAATTTTAAGACCCACCTTTCTGCTCTCCTTGTCTAACTCCGTAATCATGAGTTGCAATTCGTCCCCCGAGTTACTCAGCAATGCAATGTCATCGGCGAAGCGCAGGTTACTAAGGTATTCTCCATTGACTCTTATCCCTAACTGTTCCCATTCTAGGCTTCTGAAAACCTCCTGTAAGCACGCGGTAAATAGCATTGGGGAAATTGTGTCCCCCTGCCTTACACCCTTCTTGATTGGTATTCTGTTGCTTTCTTTATGAAGCACTATCGTAGCAGTTGATCCCCTTTAGATTTCTTCCAGAATGTTTATATATACTTCATCTACGCCCTGATTCTGCAGTGTTTGCATGACGGATGATATTTCTACTGAATCAAACGCCTTCTCGTAATCTATGAAGGCTATGTATAGTGGTTGGTTATACTCTGAGCATTTCTCTATTACCTGATTTAGAGTATGAATGTGGTCAATTGTTGAGTAGCCTGTTCGAAATCCTGCTTGTTCCTTTGGTTGATTGAATTCTAATGTTTTCTTTACTCTGTTAGCAATTACCTTTGTAAATAGCTTGTATACTACAGAGAGCAAGCTGATCGTCCTGTAATTCTTCAAGTCCTTGTCATCTCCTTTCTTATGTATTAAGATGATGTTAGCGTTCTTCCAAGACTCTGGTACTCTTCCCGTCAGGAGACACCTCGTAAACAGGGTGGCTAGTTTTTCTAACACAATCTGTCCTCCATCTTTCAGCAGATCTGATGTTACCTGATCCTCACCAGAAGCTTTGCCCCTTTGCATGCTCTCCAAAGCTTTTCTGACTTCTTCTATCATTACTGGTGGGGTGTAATCTGGGTTACTGCTAGTTCTTATAGTATTAATGTCGTGGTTGTCTCGGCTACTGTACAGATCTCTGTAAAACTCCTCCGCTATTTTAACTATCCTATTCATATTGGTAGTTAATTTGACTTCTTTGTCACTTAGTGCATACATCCGACTTTTGCCTATCCCAAGTTTCCTCTTCAATGCTTTGACACTTCCTCCGTTTTTCAGAGCGTGTTCGATTCTCTCCATGTTATACCTTCTTACATCGCATACCTTACGTCTATTAATCAACTTCGAAAGCTCTGCCAGTTCTATTTTGTCTGTTGTACTTGACACTTTCATGATTTGACGCTTCTTAATTAGGTTCTTCGTTTCCTGGGAAAGCTTGCCAGTGTCCTGTCTAACTACCCTGCCTCCAACTTCCACTGCACACTCCGTAATGATACTCGTCAGATTATCATTCATTGTATCTACGCTAAGGTTGGTTTCCTCACCAAGAGCCGAGTACCTGTTCTGCAGTGACACTCTGAATTCCTGTACTTTCCCTCTCAGTGGCATTGATTGGCTTCTTGCGTATCAGTTTCTGTCGTTCTTTTTTTCAAGTCTAGGCGAATTCGAGACCATACCATTCTGTGGTCACTGCATCGTACCTTGCCAACCACTTCCACATCCTGCACGATGCCTGGGTGTGCAGTCATTATAAAGTCTATTTCGTTCTTATTTTCGCCATTAGGGCTGCTCCATGTCCACTTGCGGTTTTCTCGTTTTCGGTAGAAGGTATTCAAAATCCGTAAATTATTGCGTTCTGCGAATTCTACTATATAGTAGCTCTCCTCTGGCGTTTCTAGTACCGATGCCATAATCTCCTACTGCCTGGTCTCCAGCCTGCTTCTTCCCTACCTTTTCATTAAAGTCGCCCATCACTATAGTATACTGTGTTTTTACCTTACTCATTGCCGATTCCACGTCTTCATAGAAGCTTTCAACTGAAGCGTCATCATGGCTGGATGTAGGCGCGTAAGCCTGTACTACCTTCATCTTGTATCTTTTATTCAGTTTAATTACGATACCTACCACCCTTTCATTAATGCTATAGTATTCCTCTATGTTGCCAGCTATGTTTCTGTGAATTAGGAACCCCACTCCCAGTTCTCTTCTGTCTGCCAAGCCCCTGTAGCAAAGGACGTGCCCATTCTGTAGCACCGTATAGGCCTCATCTGTCCTACTAACCTCACTGAGCCCTATTATATCCCATTGAACACCCTCTAGCTCCTCGAATAGCACAGCTAGACTTCCCTCACTAGATAAGGCTCTAGCGTTAAACGTTGCCAAGTTCAGGTTCCAATGGCGGCCTGTCCGGATCCAGAGATTCTTAGCACCCTCTGCTGCGTTGCAGATCTGACCGCCGCCGTGGTCAGTTGCTTCGCAGCTGCTGGGGACTGAGGGCCGTGAGTTATTTGACGTAAGCATGTGGGAGGTAGTGGCCAGATACTGCACCAGGGTGGCCAATCCTTCTCTGGTGAGGGAGTGCGTTCTCGGCGGTGTTTGCCGGTGAGGCCGCACCCCAGGCCCCTTAATGCAGTTCCATCAACACGCGGATTTTTTTAAAATCCGGTTGGGAACTGCGCGGTACCGGGATTTGAACCACGGACCTCTTGCATGCGAGGCGGATGCTCTAACCACTACGCCATCGCCGCATATAAAAAAAAGAAAATCAGCTTACACCAAGATACTGGCACTGATAGCAGCGAGCAAAGCGTCACCCATTGATCAACTGACAAGCATCGAAGCGTGTCGGCGTTTATACACTTGCCATCGAACATTCTAGTATCGCTAGTGGCGACGTATATTCCAAAATAATCTGAAATGTTCACCACGTGGGTGTAAGCTCAACAAAATGATCTACGGCAGCCCCTGAAGCTTCTCGAACACTATAGGCGCTATTTGCGCTGGGGTGACAGCGCAACGGGGCGATAACAAGACTTGAAGAAGTAACGTCGCAATCAATATATATATATATATACATACATACATACATATATATATATATATATATATATATATATATATATATATATATATATATATATATATATATATATAAGGGAAAGAAGTGTATACCTAAGGGCTCGTTTTTCCGTGTTTTAACACAATATTAAATGAGATATAACAGACAGTAATGCCAAGGAATGTACAGGGGAAGTTATTAAAACCAATGGAATGTAAATAAGAAGAAAGAAAAGTGGATGAAAAAATTACCAACTTGTGATATATATATATATATATATATATATATATATATATATATATATATATATATATATATATATATATCATGAGGAAGAGCTTTATTCGAGGCGAGCTCGAGCTGGCACACACTGATGATGATACATACAGATGAGGACATTATACAAATGATGATGACACGTCCAATTGATAAAGAAGAGTCGGTGACTGCGCTCACAATATATCTATTAAGCAAAGAAGTGTATACCTAAGGGTTAAGGGCACGTAATGAGATCTAGCAGACAATAATGTCAAGGAAAGTATAGGGGAAGGTATTAGATCGAATTGTAATGTATATATGAAGAAAAGTGGGCGAAAAGATGGGTGAAAAAGTGGGAGAATATATATATATATATATATATATATATATATATATATATATATATATATATATATATATACTGAAATACTACGGTTCAGCTGACGCTTTATTCAAGCAACAGCAAGATGAAGAGGGAGAAAGCGAAGACTGGTGATGGTTATTGACAGATGAGGAAGATGAAGTCCAATGAATTCTTACACTAATTTTCCCCGTCGACGGAAGTGGCCGGCCCGGCCGCGAATCACGCTGTGGAACGCATACGATAGGGCTTGAGACGCGAAACGTGCACAATCTTTGTCCCGCGGCAGCGTTGGTCAGTGTGGGCATGAATAGGTGTGATACGGTAGTTCACCGGTGAGGTCTGTTCGACAACTTTGTAGGGGTCATGATAGCGCGACTCAAGCTTCTCGCATAAGCCAGGTGTTCGTGCAGGAGTCCATAGAAGTACATGTACAACGTCACCAGGGCCGTAGAGAATGACGCGATGAGTGCCATCGTAACGATATTTGCGATCTTCTTGGCTAGCTTCGGTGTTTACACGAGCAAGACGATTGCATTGAGCAACACGGGACAGAAACTTGTCGCAAAAGAATGGTGAAGAGTTGACGGGGCCAGAAAAGTTTGAAACGCCGAGTGGTGAGTTCGGTTGGCGTTCGTATACTAGGAAAAGTTGAGAATAGCGTGTGGTTCGTTGAACCGACGTCTTATATGAATACGTGACAGAAGGAAGCATGGCATCCCAATTGCGATGGTCTGGTCCAATATACATGGACAGCATCTCGCACAGCGTGCGATGAAATCTTTGGTTATGCCATTGGTTCATGGGTGATAGCTAGATGTTGTTTTACGAACTGTTATTGATGCTCGAAGAACTTCACTGAGCGTGCTTGAAAGAAATGTCTTGCCCCGGTTGCTCAAAAAACATGATGGGCTCCGTGACGTAGGTAAATAGCTTTCAAGAAGAAAGTTGCTACTTCGGAAGCAGTTCCTGAAGTAATTGAGGCCGTCTCAGCGTACCGGGTCAAGTGATCAACCGTGGTGACGATCCATCTCTTGCCGTCTGATGTAGTTGGAAGGGTCCCGAAGAGGTCAATTCCGACGACAGAGGACGGCTCTGCTGAGCAAGGAAGTGGTTGTTGGGTCTCGACTGGAGCAGTAGTGGGCCGCTTGCGGTGTTGGCAAAGTGCGCACGAGGCAATATAATCAGCTACCGTCGTGGGAAGACCTGGCCAGAAGAATCGACTGCGGATGCGCTCGTAGGTTTTGTAGTAACCCTAGTGTCCTGACGTCGGGTCGTCGTGTGAATCGCGCAGAACTTCTGTGCGTAGTGCGCGTGGCACAACGGAAACCCATCGATGGCCTTCAGGGTGGAAAATGTATCAATAGAGCACATCGTCCTCCAACTTGAATAGCCGGAGTTGTCTTCGGAGCCTGGCATTTGGGGAAGATGAGGCACCGGTAAGCCGACCGATGAGGTCAGTTCAAGAAGGACCGGCTCGCTGGTGAGTGGTAAGTACTGACGGACGGGTAGATGAAGGTAGGGAGCAAATGGATGATATCGACGAGACGTCCTCCGCATAGCCGATTTGACAAGGGGATGTGACGTGCGCCGAAGACTGCGGCAAAGGGCATCGTGACAAAGCGTGGGCATCTTGGTGTTGTCTTCCGGTCTTGTAGATGACGTCAAAGTCATATGATTGTAACCAGATAATCCAGTGGCCAGGTCGCCCCGACAAGTTTTTGATTGTAGACAATCAGCAAAGAGCATGGTGGTTTGTCACAACAGTAAAATGTCGACCATGTAGATACGGACAAAATTTTTGGATGGATTAGACAACAGCCAAGCACTCTTGTTCAGTTATCGAGTACCTCTTCTCTGCAGAGGTCAGAGAATGGCTTGCATACGCGACAACTTTCTCGCGAAAGACATGGTCGCGCTTGAGGAGTACGGCGCCGATTCCTTGTCCACTAGCCTCAGTGCGTAATAACGTAGGTGCCTTGTCATCGAAATAACAAAGCACTGGTGGGGATGTCAGTGCGTGCTTTAGTTCTTGAAATGAGGTTTTGCATTGATCATTTCAATCGAAGGAACTCGTACAAGCAAGGACGAGCTTGTGAAGAGGAGCGGCAATGGTGGCAAATTTGCGAATGAAGCGGCGAAAGTACAATGCGAGTCCAAGGAAACTGCGTAGTTCTTTGGAACTAAAGGGACGTGGAAAATCGGGGACTGCGGAAATTCAGTCCGGATCCGGCTGGATGCCATCTTTATTAACTAGATGTCCCAGAACTTTATAGCTGTGTTGCTGAAATGACGCTTTTTTGTGTTTAGTTAAGTCCAGCATTGGAGAGACATGTGAGCACTTGATCTAGGCGTTGCAGATGATCCGCAAAAGTGGAAGAAAACACGACGATATCATCAAGGTAGCATAGACAAGTTTTCCACTTGAGGCCACGAAGAACAGTGTCGATCATTCTTTCAAAAGTGGCGGGAGCATTACATAGGCCGAATGGCATTACGTTAAACTTGTGAAGACCATCCGGCGCATAAAAGGCGGTTTTTTCTTTGTCTGCCTCGGCCATTAGAATTTGTTAATATCCGGACTGAAGGTCAAGGGTGGAGAAGTATTGGGTGCCTTGCAATGAGTCAAGTGCATCATCTATACAGGGCATTGGAAATACACACTTCCGGGTAATCTTGTTGAGCGCGCGGTAATCAACACAAAATCGTACCGATCCATCGTTCGTTTGTACCAACACAACGAGTGATGACCGAGAACTGGTAAAGGGTCGTATGATGTTTCTTTTTAGCATATCGGTCACGTTTTCCTCGATAATTTTGCGCTCGGCCAAGGAGACTCGGTAGGGACGACGGCCTACAACAGTCTGACCTTCAGTATTGATGCGATGTACGCAACTGTGGTATGGCCTAGTGCCGAAGCATTGGCGTCGAAGGAGGCCTGGTGTTTCGTTAGCAAATCTAGCAACGCCTCACGTTGAGAAGCAGAAAGGTCAGAATTTATCCTGGGAGCAACGGAGGAGGAAGTAACAGACTGGCCCTGTTGTGGCTGAGCTGGCAAGGTGTGAAGAGAGACCAAAGATACCGGTTGGGTCTCCACATAACACTACACTGCAGAACCTTGGGGTAGGAGGACAGGCTCCGGGGTAGGGTTCAGGCCAAGGATTAATGCAGCGCTGTCTTTGAACCGCACCAGGCTGGAGGGGAGTACAACACCGCGAGCTTAACAGTGGCTAGAAGGGGTGATAAGGACGTCAGCATCGGCAATATTCGGAGAAGTGATGGTGATGAGTTGCTCCTGACCCGGGAGCAGTATGGAATCAGAAGCTATGAAAAAAACGCAATGGTTTCTCATCGACGCGTTCGCTGCAGTGATCGGTCTCGGTCATCTGGACTACACGTTGACGAAAGAAATTAATGCAGATGCTGATGAGAGAAAGTCCCAACCTAAAATTAGTTCATGAGCACACGAAATTAACTGCGAAGGTGATGTGATGACGAATACCATCAATGAATACACGCACTGTACATTGGCCCGATGGTCTAATTATTGCTCCATATTGGCCCCAATCAAAGATTATCCAAGGTAGGGCGTCTTTACTTTCCGCAATCGAGAACACAAGTCGGCACGCATAACTGAAATAGTTTCTTCCGTGCCCAATAAAGCCAACACCCGCACACCTTGCACAGTCACCAATAACATGGTTTACGGTCAATCAGGAGGACTTGGGTTCATTTCGCCGCGATGAAGTTTTCCCTCCAAAAACATCACTGTTTAGTTTTCTGATCGCTGGGCAGACAGTTGAGAGATAGGCCGAAGCGTTGAAACAGAGCATCGGAGTGGCGAAGGGGAGCGTCGTCGGGAGGCACGTGTATTTTTGGTCGTGTTAAAATTGTGCACAGGGGACGGAGATCGGTGGTTGGAAGGACTGTCGGCATAATGGTAATAACCTCGAGCACATGTGTCGTCACGTTAAAAAGTGGCATAACCACGACGTTCATCTTGTTGCCGACGTCGGCAGAACAGGGAAATGGGTCCTCGAATTCCACAGTAGTCGCAAATAGGCCGTGAGGCCCGCCAGGAAGAATGGTAGGTAGGGTTCGGTCGACGGGTGACTAGAGGTGCTAGATAGTCATGATCAGGCACAGGTGGTAATACTTGAGGCGGCGATGGTTATTGCATTGAAGCGATCGGTGCGTACGAAGTGGGTCGGGGGCCAAGGTCGAGCATGGTGGGTGCTTCGAAATGCTAACATGTCGTCCCTAATAATGCCACGTAGATCGCTAGAGACGGGTTGAGCAGGAACGTTGTTTGAAGAAGGTACACTGTAGGCTTGCTATTCCTCAAGAATTATGGCTCGAATGATGAATCGGAGCTCCATACTGTTTGCCGGGGTGTTCTCGAAGAAGTCGGGTCGCAGGCGGATAGACTGCAAGGTATCAAGCCGCTGGCATACAGAGACGACGTCGAAAACCGTCGAAGGGTTGTGCGCGGCGAGGGCGTTGAAAGCGCTAAGTCCGATACCCTTCAGAAGGTGCCGGACACGATGAGCGTCTGGCATGGTGTCGTCGATACGGCGGCAAAGTGCAAGCACATCCTCAATATTTTAGCATGTCGGTCACGTTTGAGGATATGCAAGCACATCCTCAAACGTGACCGATATGCTAAAAAGAAACATCATACGACCTTTTACTAGTTCTTGGTTATCACCCGTTGTGGTGACGTTTTATTGATTTTATTGATGATTTATTGACGTATATATATATATATATATATATATCTATATATATATATATATATATATATATATATATATATATATATATATATATATGTGTGTGTGTGTGTGTGTGTGTGTGTGTGATGTCTAACAGACAATAATGCCAAGGAATGTAGGGAAAGTTATTAGACCCAATTGCAAAATGTAAATGTGAAGAAAGAAAAGCGGGTGTGAAAAGATAACTTGCCGTGAGCAGGAACGGAACCTGCGATCTTCGAATAACGTGTTCGATGCTCTACCACTGAGCTACCAAGGCGGCTATCACCCAGCCAATTTATTGGGTCTATATGTGAATTTAAACGTGGGAGTGTCAGTCAGCGCCACCTGTAGCCATGGCGGCGAGTGTGACACACTCTTTATGAGCCGGTTTGGCGTCACGTAGCACGTGAACTTATTACGATCTGGCAGCTGACCAATAGTATCTCGTATACAGCCTAACGGCACCAAGTCTGCCAGTCCGAGACCCTCGTTAAAAATTAATAAATAAGGGAAAGGTGTGTATACTTATTGGCTCGTTTTCCCGTGTTTTTACACAATAATAATGATATCTAACAGACAAAGGGGGATAAACAAGAGGGAAGGCAGGGAGGTTAACCAGGCACATGCCCGGTTTGCTACCCTACGCTGGGGGAATGGGAAGGGGGCATAAAGATGAGAGAGAGGAAGGAGAAGAGAAAGAGAGAGAGAGAAAAAAAAGAGGATTGTCAGTCAATCGGCTGGCGCGTATGCAGTGGTGGCACTACAAAAAAGTTAAAGGTGGTCATGTAGGCCTGTAGTCCTCAAAAAGCACAGGACAGCTTTGACTGCTTTTTGAGCCGACGAAAGGCGATGACGGTGTTCCAGTAGCATCTGCACAGAGAGTGGCCGATAGTCCAATTGTCGCAATGAATCCGAAAGCTTCTGTCTTTCAGAGGCAAATCGAGGGCAATGGCATATCAGATGGTCGACGTCTTTTTTTGGTGCAGCAGACGTCGCATTCTGCATTGTCGGTCAATCCAATGAGGGTTCTAAATGGTTTTGTGAAGGCAACCCCCAACCAAAGTCGACAAAGAAGTGAAGCTTCACGTCGACGAAGTCCGGATGGAGGTCGGAGTTCCAGTCGAGGGTTTATTTGGTATAATCTCGTATGTCTTATGCTTGGGGTGTTCCACTCCTGCAGACTCAGACTATGTGCCAGGCGACGAAGTTGCTTTGCAGCGTCAGTCCTTGACAAAGGAATCGGAAGGATGTGCTGTTCTTGGTGCGATGTGCGAGCCGCGTTGTCTGTGGAATCATTTCCACTGATCCCACAATGGCCAAGAAGCCACTGAAACTTGACCTGGTGGCCTGTTTCTGTGACGTGGTGAACAAGCTTGACAACTTTGTAAGTTAATTGTTCATGGCAACTTCGTCGAAGGACTGACTGCATGCTCTGTAGGGCTGGTCTGGAGTCGGAAAACACATCCCATTTACTCGGTCTTTGGGATTTTATGTACTCTAGGGCGTCACGCAAAGCCGCAAGTTCTGCCGCCGTAGACGTAGTGACATGGGACAGTTTGATTCGCAGAGTGATTCCTGTAGCTGGAATCACCACCGCACCGCCAGAACCAGACGCTGTGGTTGAACCATCAGTGTATATGTGCACGTGGTTGTTGTACATTTCGTGCAGAAGGCTCAAGCTCAATTGTTTTATGGCTGATACAGGTAAATTTGACTTTTTCTGTATTCCTGGAATTGAAAAACGTACTTGTGGAAGTGTCAGGCACCACGGAGGGTACACTAGTTTCTCAGCAGGCGTAAAACCTGTCGTAAACGACGCACGATGAGCACAGACAATCGCACTAAATTTCGTGCGAGGCCTCTCAGTAGCGAGGGTTGCCAAGTGGTGGGAAGGATTCCTAGCATATTGCCTGAAGTACGTACGCATCGTTTCAATGGTGATGTGCGTCATGATCGAGTAGTCCTGTGCAATGGCAATTGTTTCAGCTGTCGATGTGCAGCGGGATAAGCCAAGGCATATCCTAAGCGCTTGGGCTTGAATATTTTGGATTGTGCGCAGGTTCGTTTTGCACGTGTTGGATATAACAGGTAGGCTATACCGCAGGAATCCAGTAAATAATACCTTGTACAGCTGTAACATAGACTCTACAGACGTTCCCCAACTTTTCCCAGGAAGAAACCTGAATAAGTGACAAATGGCAGTCAGCCGCTTTTTCACGTAGTTTACGTGGGGTGTCCAAGACAGGTTTCGGTCGATTACGACTCCCAAGAACCTGTGACTCCGGCTGCATGATACCAACTGCCCGTTAATTGATATGCCGTAAGCGGACATTGGTTTTCTGGTGAAAGCCACGACTGCGCACTTCTCACTTGCGATTTCGAGCCCTTGTTTGCGTAGGTGGTACGATGTCACTGATGCTGCCTTCTGAAGTCGAGCGCGAAGTTGAAGTCGAGTCACACCTGATGTCCACACTCAGATGTCATCAGCATAAATGAAACGTCGTACACTGCTTGGTTGCTTGCCAACTAGTTCAATGAGTGTTAGGTTGATTAGCGTCGGGCTTAGCACTCCGCCTTGCGGGACTCCTCGGCTGCAGTAACACTCGGGTGTCGGGCCATTCTCTGTCTGCACAAGAAACGATTTTTTCTGTAGGTAGCTCTAAACCCACGTATATATCCTGCCACCGAGCCCCACTCCTTCTAGTGCGCTGAGAATGGCTTCATGGGTGACATTGTCGTATGCCCCTTTAACGTCAGGAAACAGAGCAGCAGATAACCGTTTGCAGGCCTTCTGGTGTTCTACATAGGTCACCAAGTCAATTACATTGTCAATGGATGAGCGGCCTCGTCTGAACCCGGACATGGCATCTGCATATATTTCGTAGAACTGTAAGTACCATTCCAGACGCGTTAAAATCATCCTTTCCATAACTTTTCCCACACAGCTCGCGAGGGCAATCGGGCGGTAAGAGGAAATGTCCAAGGGTGACTTGCCGGCTTTGAGAAGTGGAATCAAGCGACTTGACTTCACATTCCTGTGGAACCATGCCAGTTTACCAAGAGTCGTTGTACAGCTGCAAGAGTGCCTTCCGAGCTTGATCTCCTAGGTGACACAGAGCGCGGTAAGTGATGCCGTCAGGTCCTGGCGCAGAAGATCGTCGACACAAAACAAGCGCAGCCTTAAGTTCGTCCATTGAAAACGAAATCTCTATTCGGGGATAACGTGAGGATACAGAAAAGTCGGGCGTCTTCGTACCAGTTGAATTTGACCCGCAGGCAATCCTTCGACAGAAAGAATCTGCGACATCAATCTCTTCGCAGCGTAAGTGAAGTGCCAGAGATTTTAATGGATAGCGCTGAGTAATGGTAGTACAAACACCCCAAACAGTTCTCCAGATTAGTGACAGAGACTTTCTGGGATCCAAAGACTCGCAAAAAGATACCCATCGTTGCTTGTCTAACTTGTCCATGTGACGCTGTATTTTTTTTGTGTGCGTCTGGCCACTCTCAGATCATCAAGTGACCTCGTACCTCTATAACGTCGTTCTGCACGACGACGAATCGCTCGGAGTTTTTTGAGATCAATGTCCATATCAGTGCGAGATGAGCTCACCGGAAGCGAACACGTCGTTGACTGTAGGGCACTCTTTATTGCGTCCTCTAGGTTGAAAGGTGAGGCACAAACATAGTCTTCTATGATTAACTTGTATTTTTCCAATCGGTGCACTGGACGGCTCTGGAGGACTTGAGACTTGGAAAGCCGTCAATCGTCAATCTTCAGGTATGTTGGGATGTGGTCACTACCCCTTGTTTCCAAATCCGAAAACCAGTGCACTCTGCTGGCGAACGAGCATGAGACGAAAGTGAGGTCCAGGCAACTGCTATAGGCCGATCCGCGCAGATAAGTAGGGCTGCCGTCATTCACGAGGATAAGTTCACATTCAAAAGCGGAAGACACTAACTGTCTACCTCCAGTGTTGACCCTGGAGCTTCCCCATAAGTAGTGGTGGGCATTGAAGTCGCCAGTTATCACCCATGGCTGGAGAGTTGAATTCAAAATTGCGCGCAAGCGCTCACGGTCTAGACGACTTGATGGGTGTAAGTAGGCTCTGATGATGGTGAATGTGGTCTTCTTGTTTTTTACTGTTAGACAAACGTACTGATTTTCTTCGTCAGGGGGTACAGGGTGATGAAAATAAGTTGAGTCGCACCGTATGAACACAACGACCTTGCTGCACCCTCCGTGGGTAGAAGACACAAAGCACTCATATCCAGACAGTCTCATCTGAGCTGACAGGTTCGGTTCACAAATCACAATTATGGAGAACTGGTTCGTGAATACATATTGCCGAAACTCAGACATACGCGCCCTAAGTCCTCTGACATTCCCCTGAAGGACAGATGCGTTCTTGACCTCCTCTCGAAAGGATAACATGTTGCGGGCCATCGTTTTACCTTAGAGCTGCAAGCACCGGACTCAAAGTGTCCAGCACTTGGAGTGCGCTCTGCGCTGATGGGGTGTTCATGTTGCTTAGGAGCATGCGCATTGCGCTCATAAGGGTCTTCAACATGTTGATGACCTGGCGATCCTCAGTTGTCTGTTCATCAGTGGTTCGTGATGGCATCGAGGTTGGCGGGATTCGATGCACCTCTGAAACAGGTTGTGTTCATGGAAGTGATGGCCACTCTTCACGAAGTGGAAGTCTTGACCCTGATTCCGTCTTCGGTGTATCCGTCTTCGCAGAGCTTGACAATGGGGGGCCAGTTCTTCTTGCTTGAGATGACGTGCCTCTATCGGCAGATGTCACGTTGCGTGATGATATTCTGTGGTGACGCCGACGTCGCCTGACAGTAGCAGTGGCTTCCCTGTGCGTTGAATAGTTGCGCATCATGTGTTTCAGCACCACGCGTTTATTTCGCACTCGTGGGCAATCTTTAGACGACGCTTTATGAGCGCCGTGGCAATTAGAGCATTTAAACGCAGTTGCGTGGCAGGTGTCTTCTGAATGAGGTTCGGCACATCGCGGGCACATGACATTGCTGGTACATGCTCCTTTGACATGTCCCATCTTGAAACATCTGAAGCATTGCAGGGGCTTCGGTATGTATGGACGTACCTGGTGGCGAACGTGGCCAACTTTGACGTGTGGGGGAAGACTGTCTCCCTCAAAAACAATCTTCAGGCATCGTGACTGTCCAAGCCTTGCGATGTGCTTGATGAGGATGTCGTCTGTAGTTGGCTTTATCAAGATTGGGAAATCGTCAGCGGGAATGAAAATGTACACGTCATAATTGACGCCAACACTGCCCTTACAGTCAGTGGGGATCACTGATTTAACTGTGACTCTGTCGATTTCCGAGATGTTCTGTAGGCTTTGCAGCGCACTACGGTGTAGAACATCAACTGCCAGAACATTCTTCCGTGAGTTGATCCTGACGTCTTTAATCTCATTTGGAGCGAGTCCTTCGAGGTATGCAGAGAGGACTTGCCTGTTAAGCCGCCGTAGGTTGGCTGAAGGATCCATAGCCATGAAGAGTATAGTGTGTGGCCAACGCTGCGCGGTATCCTGCACGGTGGATATACTCGCCGTCGACGATGTTCGTAGCAGTCTTCTTTTTGCACTGCGGCTCATGACGACTGTGTAGTCGTCATCCAATGACTCGAAACCATCGGCATACAGCTCCGTTGCCTCGCTGTTTGTGCCACTTGAGGTGGTCCCACGTTTCTTAGCCGCTCCCAGACGTAGCGGTTGTCCACCTCGAAAATCCTGAGAGGCTTCTTCATCCATTCTCACTGAGAGGGAGCGGCAGCTCCCAGAATTTGCGGTAAAACAAATAGAAAATTTGAGACAAGGGTACAAGCGTTCTATGAAGTAGACACTTCGTCGTCGTCCCGTGCACGCCTAACAGAGAATAATGTCAATGAATGTATAGGGGAAGTAATTAGAACCGATTGTAATGTGAATGTAAAGAATGAAAAAAAAAGGCTCACTGGATTCCGTGCCGACCGGTTGTGCCCTCGCGATCTCCATCGTCAGCGTAGCTCTGGCCGACTGGGCTCGCCCTGCATCATCTCCTGACGCCGACCGCCGACGACAGTGTAGCTCTGACCGACTGGACTTGCTCTACGCCATCTCCTGAGGCCGACAAGAGCTCTCGCAAGTGGTGCCCCGTCCTCGGACTCCTGTGACCGGGTTTCCATCTTTCCTATCTCTCCTATCCCCTCAATATGTCATCGCTCTCTGGCTTACCTCATCTCTCTTTCTCTCTCTCTACACCTTTATTCAGAACCTTTTATTCCCTCCTCACCCCCATCCCTTGTGAGCTACCACTGAGGTGTCGCACCGTGATGCAGACAATTGCGGGGCTGACTTTTCTTTTCCTTCTTATACATAAACACTCCATTCCCCTAAAGAAAGAAAAGTGGGTGAAAATATATCTTGCTGTGAGCAGGAACCAAACCTGCGAACTTCGAATAACGTGTTTGATATATAACTCATATAAACCCAATAAAGTGGTTGGAGGGATAGCCGCCGTGGTAGCTCAGTGGTAGAGCTTCGTACCCGAGTCGTGTGACCTCTACCTCTGTGTATTCAAATTCATATCAAAGTGCGAGTGCTTGAATGAAGATCTCTCGTGATATATATATATATATATATATATATATATATATATATATATATATATATATATATATATATATATATATATCATATAAAATTTTTTCTTCCTTTCATTTGGTATATATGAGGAGCTATCGGAAAAAAAATCCCGGCGGTCGACGAGTGAGGTAGGTTTGCCCCCCCCCCCCACTCGCGTAAGAGTTGGTACGCCACTGCCAGGGGATCATTAACCCCTCCATTTTCTTTCTTTTCTTCCCTTCTTTTTTGTTCCTTTCATAACGAAGTGCACTCCATGACCATGAGAGAGAGAGCCGGGAGCGAGCGCGTTTATAGCTCTTGGGTCACCGCAACGAAAGAAACAGCGTGCCACGAGTGCACCTGCGATCATCGTTCGCGCTCGCGGCCGGCGCTCCCAGCACGTGCAAGTCAGGACAACGGCCATTGCAGGAACAATGCTCGATCCTAAGGTGCTTCGCCCCTAATGCATATGATTTAAAAGTGGGGCTGTTTACGCAGTCCTCGGTTGTAATTCGTTCACGAAACGTATGCCCATCATGAACGCACTGTGTTGTCGTTTGCTTCATCTTTTGCTTCGTTCACAGAACACGGGCACCGACTAGTCCGGCGCCCGATTCACATAACTCTGATGGATGGGAAAACGTGTACGCACGCACGCACGCACGCACGCACGCACACACACACACACACACACACACACACACACACACACACGCGCGCGCGCGCGCGCGCGCGCGCAGAGAGAGAGAGAGAGAGAGAGAGAGAGAATGAGAAGGGACAGAAAAAAACTATTGGTGAAAAAAACTTCACGATGTGAGATTCAAGCCCGCGTAGCCACGGTCAGAAAGCGAGCACTGTACCCACTCGACTATCCAGACGCGTTAGCAGAGCATAACAAAGCCTTGTATAGTAGAGATGTGAGGGTGAAGAGGAGGGAAAGATGGGGTGGAGAGAGTAAAGCGTATCATAAGAAGAAAAAAAAAGAAAGAACAAAAGAAACACAGAAAAAAAGAAAAAGAGAGAAAAAAAGAAAGTAAGTAATAAAGAGATAGAAAAACGGGGAGAAAAAAGAAATAGTGAGAAAAGGATAGAAAGAAAGCGGAAGCGAGTATCAGATCGAAAGAAAGAGAAAGGGAACAAAAAAGGTGTATGAAGAGCGAGAACGATACAGAAAAATAGAAAGACAAAAAGACAAAAAGTATCACCAATAAAACAGAGAAAGAGACAGAAAAAGAAACAAAATGAACAGAAGCAACGAATGAATGCTCCGGCTGTGGTATCTGGAAGCACAGATAAAAAATTAAAAAAGAAAAACAAAAATCAGTATGACTATGAAATCAGAACGTACGCAGTCCAATAAGAGTGGAGCCCTTCGCACGCACGCCCATGTATATGCGGTCTGCCGACCTAACCAATTCCCTCCGCTGGACTAGAACTATCGGAAGCGATTGTGGATGCAATCGCTTCTTTCTGTAGGCGAGCATTGTTCCGGGGTTAGTTAACAGCGCCACGCCTCAGCCGGAACCCGACTCCTCCAGCTGCCACATTCAACCACTGCGTAGAGATGTCACCCTATTTTGCTGCTCGCCGTTTCAGATGCCTGTCGGAGCGAGCTTTCAATCTCTATGCAACAGAAGCTGTCAATCATGCTCCATTCATACAAGTCTACTTGTTTCATTTTTGTCACGTATGAAGGTACATAACTGCAGACGCACATTTAGAACCACTCTTTGTGGTTAATTCCATGCTACAAAGCAGTAATGTACGAGATCCCCATATCTTGTGTCATAGCGTACGTATACTTACATATATGCTAGATCGAATGATGTCCCAATGACCAGTTACCTGAGCATGTGCGCATACAATGCCAAGAATAAGTACGATGGCCACTATTGACTGTAACAGCTGCGGGTGGCAGCCGTCGCTTTGAGACACGAGATGTATGCATGTATCGATACCACTGCAGAAGAACTTATATTTGGCCAAGTTGCATGTTGTCCAACATGCTGAATTGTTCAGCGCGATACGAACGAGTCTTTGCTTCTTTTCTCGTACGATTCCCGCTGAACTAGTGAACGTGTTTAATCGATACCAGTGCGCGAAATTCTCGAATCCCTTTCGAAGATGTGCAAACGCCTGCCACATTGTCCCTTCACTCGTGTTAAACAACGAGAAGCATAACTTGATCGCCGAGACTATACTCGATATATAGACGCGTACGCTGCTTCTGTTTCTCCCATTTGTCATTATTTTTCATAATATTCATTTGTTCATGCACAATGAAACTGACAGTTGGCAGCCAGTCAATTGGTTTATTAACGTTCATTCTCTTTCTCTCTGGCAGTCATTGCTTGTCCCGATTTTTACTTTCTCGACAGTGCTTTTAGCGCTTCTTCATTCGGTGGATTCACACCAAATATTCGGGTTCAAACATGGTTTTGCTTTCGTCAGGTTCAAATGTATGACAAATGTTTATTCGCACGAGATCTCAGTCAACCCACACTGGACGACACAGTGTTGAAGAAACAAAGATGCTGGAACTAAGTGAAGAACACGCGGGTTTCGCCATCGTGCATGCGCAGGTGTGGACCATAATTGAGCGAGAGAGTTAGCTTTTCTGCGTTAAGTTTTGATTTCACAGGGTAGATGGTGCTTAGTTAAGCTTCTTAAAAAGCTGCAGCTAACTGCAGCTTTTTCCGTCTCCCAATTTTTCCTAATCGTACATTGTTTCGGTGAAAAATAAACACTCATTGATTGATTGATTGATTTCCCCATGTACTTCACCAACGATGAAAGATTTTGAGTCATTGACATTGGTTTTAGAGTATAACTGATAGCCACGAACACTCAAATGCAATTTTGTTAGACAAATTGTCAGGTCATCTATGGTTGAAGAAATTAGATAAAAACCAGTTACCAGTAGCGAGTGGCGATGCACCTTGTCACAGGATCTACATTCTGAATGTGTATATACGAATTTATTTGCTGCTGCATTACTTAATTTTGTACTGCACTAACAGGCATCGAACGAGCTACATCGTACCGAAGATGTAATGCCGAGGTGCGTTTTCACTCAAAATGATCTGGAGCCTTCCACTGCGACGTGCTTAATTATAGCACCGCGGTTCTGACATGCATGTGAAGCTCCAGAAGGTATTATTATCAAATTGGATTGAATACTATTTCATGTTTCCACTGTATAAGATTGCACGAGCGTTATCACTGCCCCCCTTGGTTGAACAGCCTCTCCTTACACACCACGTCTGACTTGTGATTTCCATACCTGCTAATACCAAACAAGATAATTTTTTTCAGTCATTTTATAAATATGTTGTCTGGACTCACCATTCAGGTAGCGCGTTTTGAAGCTACCGCTTTCAATATCACCTCTCGATCATCGGGGCCCAACCATCGTATCTTCCAGATATTCGTGCGCGGCTATAATTTTAGGACTTAACTGAAACAGATCGTCGAGCAAGGGGAGGGTCAGATGGCAAGCTCGAGCCTTGAAGACGAGTGACGTCTGAGATACATGACCAAGCTGCCAGCTCAGGCCCTCGGCCTCGAAGTTCTACTGAACAAATTAATTTATTCCTGCTGCTACCTAATGAATAAGACATTTATAATTTGTGCATTACAAACGAAAGATTGATGTGTTACTTTGAGCCTCTTCGAGCAGGCGCCTGGTGAATCTGGCCTAACGCACCATGCAGACGCCAACGAGAAATAACAGCGAGCATTCTTGATCACTTGTTGATTGCGTTCCAAAACACGAGCTGCCAATGTGGATTACTGTTTGGTACGGGCTTCAAAAGCTGCGGCTAGGCGGTGGCGCGCACGGGCCAGCTATCGCAAGCCCGAGTCGCGGCAGCTCTCAGCGACGCGGTGGCCCCGACTATTGCAGAGCCGTTCGTTCGCCCACCGGCGAGAGATTTGGTGGCAGGCAATCCGGAAATTGCGCCAAAACGAGGTGCGGCGGGGCAGCAGCACCGGGCGATAACGGTCCACGACGCCGGTTGCGCGATGCACCCCGGGCGAGAGGAGAAAGAGCGTGAGAAAGAGCGTGAGGAGAAGAGCGAGGAAAAGACACTGCAGCGCGCGGGGCGCATCGTTTATTGGTTTTTTTACCGCTTTATTTTCAACATCCATTTTCGCGCGCAAATAAAGCGAGAGCACACAGTGACAACAGTGTTAGAGAGAGAACAATCAACCATGAGAACAACTGCGCAACGAGAGAAAAAAAAGGAGGGGGGGGGCAGTGATTATGTACAGAAATGAAAGAGCTGTAAAGAGAAAATTAGGGAACGAAAAATCATCGCCGGTTCCTCGCCACAGCGTGGCACAAACCCGCGAATGCAGGCTGGGAAATGAAGTGCCTCCTCGCGGTGTCGGAGGCTGGTCGACAGATGCACGCGCATGGAAGGGGGAAGGGGCTGAGTAGCTGGAACGGGACTCCGACAGGTTGATGGCAAATAATTGAATTCACTCTCTTTCAAAAAAAGAAAAAGAGAACAGCGGGCGCCTTATTTTGCGTGCCAGAGCCCGAAATGCGAACAACACGTCTCGCGGGCCTCCACGTGGTGTTTCGGATGCTCCCATCGCTACCAAAGCTTTGGTCAGCTGGCGCTACGTCCCACGCTCAAGCTGCGGTCCTCGAATACCTCTGAATTGGCGCTTACACAGTACACAGTGACGCAGCAGTGATAGCAGGCTGCCGGCGTGTGCAGTTTCGGCCGCGCGACAGGTACCACAGAAAGAGGCGACCCGTTTAACGCTAACAAGACAGGATTCCACCTCTGTTCGGTGTGTGGGGCACGCTAGCCGGCGATTTCACCCGGGCGCGCTTGAAGCGCCTGCCAACAGGTGTCGCGGTTCCTTGTGCCGGTCCCGTGGCCTCCCCAGAGGTCATTTGCACTGTCTGAGAAACCGTCGCCTTCAAAGAGATGTCAGCCTAACCGAGGAAACATATACAGGCAGTTCATTGTTTTACCCAGAGGCTCGTGCCTGTGTTTACGGGGCTCAGAAGTTGGCGCGCTTGCTTTCTTTTCCTTCCTCCGCATTGTCGTTCGTCTGACACGATTCGCGTATTTTCTGTGTTAAAGGAAAAAATAAACTCGTTCAGCTTCTAGTTTAACTTTTCAAGTGGGTGCCGTTCCGGCGAACGTATTGCTGACTTGTGCTCTTTCCCATCGTTCTCTACGAAAGCCTACAACGTTTCCCAGTTTCTTATTTCTTCCTTTTATTTTACATTATGTGCTCGTACCACCACTCGAACAGGCGTTTTCTGCAAGAATATAGTACGCTGCAAGGTTTTCGGGGATGAACAAAAGGCGTGTTTTTAGCCGGTATAGTGATGTGGTATAGTATATATAGTACCTCGACCCATTAAAAACGCTATGAAGCTTCTGTCTGAAGGTGTTGCACTGCAGAAACACGAGAACCGAGATAAAAAAAATGTAGGCATACAGTGACTTGATTTGTATATTATCATCATTATGAAGTGCCGTAACACTACGCCAACATAAATGCCACTGCTTTCATTGGAGGAGACGCCTCCAGGGTTCAATAAATCATCCGGAGTTCACTCGCGCTGTCGTAAGCAAGCTTGCCATATTAAACTGCCAAAGTATTAATGTATTTAAATCAACCGGAAACGCCAGATGTAGTGTTCCTATGTTTAGTTCTGTATGTGAGCCCCCCCCCTCTTTTTTATTTTTCATTTAACTGCTACCAGGCGCGCTCATTATCAGTTACCATTCAGTGTCTTCAGGTTATAGCTGGGTTTTTATCGAACGAGTCTAGAAACTGCTTTATGTAATCTTATGTTCTGCATTATGCCCTCTTCACTGCCACTGCAGGTTTCACTGATCTACTTGTCGGCTCGTGTGGTCACACTCCCTGATATTATCCATTGATCGCTCGACAGTGGTTAAGAGTAGACAGATGCGTAGTACCAATGGGACCAGCTGGGAGCAGCGCACAACGAGTGAATTCGCCAGACCGGCGTCCTTCTGTCGCAAGACCCCAAAGCATAACTGCCTGCCAACAACACCTCTTGAGCGCCACACGTATAGAATCTAGAATGTGCTCTGCAAGAGAAAAATAATGCTACCCTTGAAATGGGCTTCGCATAATATATACTTCGTTAGTACCTTGCATGCTTGCCACGTGTTGATTATGAAATACATACCCACACAAAATAGCGAAGTGGCATTTTTTCCTACGCGTGTACTCTGACATTTACAGCGCCACACATTAAAAGTATGGGTAGGTAGGCAAAGGTAGCGGGGAAAGTAACGCCTCTTTGCTGCGGGGAAAACAACGCACTCTGGGAACACTGTACGCTGTGGTTCTGTTATTCTGCTTTGTGGAACACCAAATGGCGCAGCCGGCCGGGTCGACTGGGGCTGACCTGAGCAGATCCCGTCTAAATCGGTCCGACTTGAGTCGGCTCCAGCTGACCTGGGCCGACCTGATTCGGCTCGAAGTAAACTCGAGGTGACGTCCGATGTACACAGGCGAAGCGAACTTCCTTGCACGAACCATGTCCACTCCAAAAATAACGCGCCATCAAAGCTTCTCTATGGACCGCAAACGTTCACAACCTCCTTTGTTCCTTGTGTAGCCCCTGAAAGTACGCCGTTCACAGTAGGTAACACTCCTGCGCGTAAAGGCCCGGGCGCAAGCAAACTTTCGGATGTTACGCACGGTGTGGCCAAGCAACATGTGCTACTATGTCTTGTTACGTTCTTTGCGCCTGCGCCTGCGTGGCTAAAGCTCCTTAGTCGTCTCCTCCTAAGCTGCGTGAATACAGGGGTGCCAGAATGCACGGACGCCGACATTACATGTATATATGTATATCGTATATGTATAATATATATGTAGTTTGTGCGCGTGGACATAAGCGGTGCTTCTCGTGAAGGTGCCTGTACAGCAGACACACATACACACACATCTGGATACCACTGCGGTCAAAGCTTAGGCTACGAACTACGAGCTCTACCTGCTGCCACTGACACTCTATAAGCCGCGAACTATGAGCTGGCGAGCCCACGGCGTCGCCTCACTAAAACACCCTGAGTTCAATTGGCTTCAAGAAGACACATAAGAGGAAAAAAAAGTTACCTGACGGCACTTCTATATTATTGTGCAAATAATACGTATGTGTCATAATGTGTGCGCGTTTAAACGCAACGCCTTTGTGGCATGTGAAATTATGATGCCATCCACACTGCTGATTGAAGGTATATAAATATTGTAATTTTATACTGTAAAATTATTGCGCTAAATCTTGAAGCACTAAAATGATAGAAGATAGTGTGTTGGATAATCTTATAACCGGTTGGTACGACATAATTATTTGACTCTACATATGGGCGAAAGACACCAAAGGGATGCCCACTACTTTTTTAAAGCAGGCCTGCTCTATACGAGCGCAAAGAACTCTCTGGAGCTCCGTGAGAGAATAATGAAGTTTCTTTGGAACAATAGAACTGTGAAAATTACCACGTTTTCGTAGTTATTTGTTCCCACACACACGCATAGTTTGTCACGAATGACTGAACACGTATTGATGGAGGGCCGGAAATATTGCGGCGAGTACGGATACATTAAGCGTGAAATGACTTGCTCCCTGCCATGCTTCGCACCAAAAAGCACCGTGTCCTTAATGCCGCGGATCACGTGCTTTCACCCGGATTGATGTTTTCTGCGTAGCGAAGAGAAGGCCTCTCGGGAATATTCTGCGTTCTGCCGAGAAGCCCACTGCCTCGAAGTGGGGGATGATGCCTTGTCAGAGTGATGATGTGTGCGCCTCGCCTCTGAACTTGGTGCGTTAGCTCTTCCTCAAAAAATTACCATGCACACAGGATGGGGACGTTGTTGGTTGGCTGTGGTGCTAAGTTTTTCAGATACTAGGGCCAATCATCATGCGTGATCGCCGACGTACAGCGACGGCACGTCGCAGACACCGTGGTCCGATCTTCAGCACCGACCCGGTATGACTAAGGGCAAAGCAGAAGCGAGTGTGAGCTCCATGCATCGGATTTTACAGAAACTCTGAGCTGCACGGGAGCAGTCGTTGTGGTGGTTTGGTAATATTAGTGCTCCCGCATTATTTCCAGCAAGGTCATGCATGACGTCGACGTATTGGCGTTGCAGCGGCTATGTACACATAGGGAATTATTCTTTTTCTTGTTACATTCGCACTATGTAAAATAATGTGCGCTACGCTTATACATCCACGATTTCGCACACGTATGCTACATTTGTAGGTTATGAACGGTGAAAGCGCCGCGAACTTTTGTCGGAAAGCATTTCAAAAATAAAACGCGCTACCTTGTAAAATAGAGCTTTGGCACGCACGTGGTCACGCATTCAGTGAACACCCAGACGAACGTATATGCGCAGTGTACATTAAATGCATTTAGGCCTTCATAACGCTGTGTTTATCATACTCTATGTGTCAGCTGACTTTCAAAGATCTGAGCTTTCAAAGTCGGGCGTCAACTGCCTGCTGCAGACAAATTGTTATTGATGGTGTTTAACCTTATTCCTTATGAAGATATACTATATCTAGTGAAGGTAAAATAGGAAAGCCAGAAATGGTTAAAGGAAAAAAAATTGAACATGCGACAACGCATTCTGCTGACACCTCTTGGACCACACGCAACTGTCGTTCGTGCTGAACGGCATCAAGGCTCCTGTCAACATCTGGCACAGAGAAAATTAAACGAAAAAAATGAACGGCAGCAGAACTTGCGTGAAGTTATGCAAACAGAACGTCGGAAATATGAGGCCTGCATATGATACAACACTTCGTTCGCGGTCAACAGCCTGTCTAACTTCTTGGATGAGCTCGAGCCAAAGCATTACAAAGACACACAGAACTGTCGATCGGCTGTCGTAAGAACCAGGCAGTTCTGTTGCGTTTAACTGGCCCAATATGTGGATGTTACGACACCTACGCATTCGTGATCTGTTGTCAAGGATTGCCCGATTAACTGGGCCATCAGGAAAGCGTTAAACCGCACATATAATTTACACGAGGTTCTCGAAACGAAGTTAGTTTGCTGCAACAATGATATGTATTGTCGCGCTCTCTACACAGCGACTGACGCTCGCCACTTGATTCACGTGGTACTTGTGCCGGTACAAGAAAGCTAACGGGACGGGACCATGCAAGGGCTCTTATATTTTTTTGGTGCAGCCCTGCATGGCTTACAGTTCGATTACGCTGTACGGCTTCAAAAGCACGTTGATATGCAAGTGACACATATGTCTTGGGAAGGAAAACCAGGGTACGGGGACGACAAACCACTGACAAAGCTATATCAAGACGGTTACCGTCACCGTACACGGGCGACCTAAAAGCTAGGCTCAACGCTGTGCTAGGTTCGAAAACTGCCTCTGTCATCTACGAGGAAAGGGCGCCACCTTTTTAAGAGAATGATGTTCGTCCCCAATGTGACGTAGCTCGTAGTATGACTCAGTATCGTCAAGTAAGACGAGCGGGGGGCAGCGTGTTTCTTTAAGACTGTTTTTCACATTGTAGAACAGCCAAAATAACACACAGGGACTCCGGTGAGTGAGACAACACAGGCGCTATTTATTCGGAGATACCAAGCTAGTAGGCGAGCACAGCCTTGAGAAACTGCGTACAGTGGTACTACGAATACGGGTTTGAACTAGTTTTAGTAGTGTCATTGTTGGCCGTGGCTGAATGCCGTGCCAGGCCATGTTCGCATACTGGGATGACATCTCCGAATAAATAGCGCCTGTGTCAGCTCCTTCGCCTGTGTCCCTGTGTGCTATTTGCTCTATTCCACGATGCATTCGTACCAACTAGCTCGGCTTTTCTTGCAACCTATTTCAGCTACTATTGCCATCTGGCGAAGCAAATCCTTCTGCAACAGCGTTAAATTGACCGTATTCAGCGCCTCACTGCATTTCCACACTTCACTAGGATGCTCGAGTTCAACCTTTGGCGTATTACATTATCCCCAAGTTTCGCACGCTCCGTTGCCGCTTGAGTGGCAGCCAAGCCAAGTGGTGGTCATGCGGACCCTCCTAACGAAGCAACCATGTAAGCACAGGTGTCAGGTATCCCCGATTTCAGCACAGACATGTGCACCACACTGCCGATGGGGCCGGTCATTCGGCACGGCAGGCGATCAACCGAGCACACTGGCAGTCTTCCCTCACAGTAGCTGTTTCAGGAGCCACGCACAGCACGGAGGGATGTGTGCGATAGTGACTTTGGCTCCGGAAATCTTTGGTCCAAGAAGATGCACACTCCAGTACGAAAGGGCACCTCCGGTGCAGTCACAAAATTCCACACACCCACAGCAGGGGTGAAGGTCATGGCAGACGCTCCACGCTTCACACGTAGGTCCAGTGGCTAAGCTGCAAGAGAAATGGACGAAGAAGTGAAGAGAAAAGTGAATCTTGATCAACTGTTGACGCTGAAAAAAATATGTTATCTGACCCTGTTCACACGTAAATTGCATAAAAAGAAAAATCTTGGGTATAATTTCACGTAAAGAAAGATTAACGGCAGACGCTTATGAGAATGCAGCTAGGCAGTTTAACTAGAAATGCAATATCTCACGAACGTTGGATATTTATAAGAGGGCTTGCAAACATGTACATAAATAAGTTATATAAGTGTATACCTGGTGGCCCACGTAACTTTAGCCAGAGTTTAAAAATATGCTGGAGCACGTAATTACGGCGCGACCAAATGCATGTTGCTCACCATTTCCCTGGAGTTAGTCAAACTAATTTTTGTGTTCTCATGTGTTGTTTAATTAGATCTGTTTAATTAACTAACTTTTGAAGGAACGAATATGGATAAAAAATTTGAACGAGAAAGTTGTAGAACGCCTTGCAAAAACGTCCAAATAGATAGCTTTGAACTTTGTATCTGTTAATTATTAGTATTTTTATGCTCATTACAAATGCCCGCGAAATACAAAAAATACCACGTGACAAACCCACTCGCGCGTCAGTGCGCACGATGATTCTAGTGCTCCCTAACGTTCCATGTGCGAACGACACGCTTCCCTCGCACCAGTTCATGATAACGATAAGCAGTCACAGCGGCTATCGTTTTTGTGGCCGATAGCAAAACGTGTTCATCGTAAAGCCACCACCATTGTTGCGGCCCTGTCGAAAGAGCACAATGGGGCAAATGCTATGGTCGTTCGTACGCGGAACGTTAGGGATCACTAGAATCATTGTGCGCCCTGGCACACGAGTGGGTTTGTCCCGTGGTATTTTTTGTATTTCGTGGGCATTTGTAGTTAGCAGAAAAACACTAATATTAAACAGATATAAAGTTCAAAACTATCTTTTTGGGTGTTTTGCAAACCGATCTACAACTTTCTCGTTGAATTTTTTTATCAATATCAGTTCCTTCAAAAGTTAGTTCATTAAACAGATCTAATTAAACAATATACGAGAACACAAAATAGGCTAACTCCAAGCAATGACGAGCAACATGGATTTGGTCGCGTCGTAAATGCGTGTTCCGGCATACTTTTAAACTCTGGCTGAAGTTATGTGGGACACCCTGTATAAACTAAGTACATGCGCTTAGAATTTATATACGCCATAAGTTGTTTCACCCACGGTCGAAATAACTTTCGCATTTACTTTACCAAGAAGTTAGAGTGGCAAGAGTGATGCGGGAGTCATAAAACATAGCCTCATCATAACATATATGGTAAACGTGCGGCCGTGGCTGTATTGAAGGACAACCAGGGTCCTTCAATACTTTTACTGGTCATGAAGCTCCGCTGTAACTCTATGGGAGAGCTTTGTGCGCTGCTATAAGAGGATGCAGTGAGGCGCTGCGTCCTCGAACATATACAGTGACTAGCGGAGGCATACGGCAGACTGCGGCCGCATACCGTTGCATGTCAACGCGCGTTTTTCATCGTATGTTTGGTGTTCTGCGTGTTGTGCCTGAAGATCGAAAATGATGCCACGTACATGCTGCATGCCTGGGTGTCAATCCAGTTACAAAGGTAATGATAAAGAAGTGTCTATATTTTTGCTGCCTAGACAGCGAATGGCGGGTAAAATGGAAGCACGATTTACCGCGACCAGAAACTGGTGGTTTCACCTCTGAATCCTTGCAAGTGCGTGTATGCGAAAAAACCATGCACCATCTCCCCCTAAAGAGAACTATGAGGGGATCAGCGTTGGGGGTGCACACCAAGTTTTTTCCGTTTACGCGCATAGTTTCGGTTAGAGTGTGTGGTTTCATTTACTGTTTGCATTGTCATTACTTTGTGTTTGTGCGTTGTCGCGGAAGTGATGCTTGAAAAGTGCGGTTGCTCCGTCGGTTCCCGGTCACTGCAGTTGTTTTGAAAGCTTCGCTACTCTCGCCGCAGACTCGCGTTGTCTCTTTGTAGCGGAAGCTCGACGCCGACGCTTGGTTGGCGCTTCCCTGTCCCGAAGTTCGGGATCACTCTGCCTGCGCAGTCGTTTGCGTTCGGCATTGCGAGCCCTACGCTGCTGCTGCCTCCGCGACGATCTCAATCTCGGCACATTGCTGCAACTGGCACCGACATTGAGGTTTAAAGTTCCCGCTCATCTGAACGGGATCGAAGCGAGAAAGACGGAAGCCAACCGAGCGCACGCGCTTATATGAAATGGGAGAGGAAGAGGAGGGTAGGGTTTACAGAGCGGGCGGAGGAGAGGAGGCGATCTGCATAAAGGAGAAGAGTGGGAGAGAGAGAGTAGGCGCATGTGCAGTGGAGCGCAGACACCACCGGATCAAGTTCACTCGTAAGATGCTTCGCATCTAAAACACTTCGATGAGGATGAGATCTTTCGTGTGAATCAGTGACTATTCGGAGAAGTTGTTGTGAACACGCCACACGATGTTCCTAATCTTCTGTCGGACGCTGTGCCGAGGATTTTCCACGACATCTCTGAGTATTTGTCTAGTGCAAAAAAAAAAACAGTCACCAGGAACCGTCAGTTGAGCTGGAGATGGTCGAGGCTGCATCAACGCTGTGCATGAGACCCTTTGGCAGAGCTGCTGTGGGTAATGACGCAGTTAATGAAGGTGAGCGTACTGGCCACCTCTTCCTGGTTGCGTGACGGTGTTATAAAGAAGCTCGATGAGTGAAATGCTCACAGTTTTCTTTTATACAGGTACTGAGATGACCAAAAGCGTAGAGATTACATTCCAAGCAGACGGAGCTACATGCAGCTCCTCACAGTTTGAAATTTTGAAAGCGCGCATCCATCGGTTGGAACGGAGACTTCAGCGCTACCAATGGAAGCTTGCTAGGGTGACGGCCCAAGAGAGGCTGCGCCAAAAAAACTTTACAAAACTCGAGCAAGCTGTAAAAAGCGTGAAAAGTTAATTTTCGATGTCGATGCGTCATGAGCACAAGAAAATGATTTCTTGCATCACATGTTGACGCCGCCGGCATGCGATGCAGTCAGTCAATTTTCCCGTTTGAACAGGCGTATAAGGCTTTTGTAATAACAGTAAAAACAATCGAGAATGACTGGGAAAGCTCAGCATGAGAAAGCTACACAGCAGAGTGAAGGACTGCGAAACTACACTGCAAGACCAATCGAACTTTAAACGCGCTACTGCACCGTAGTGATAAATCAACGCAAAACAACACACGAAAACCAGGCAAAAAATGTTTGAAGTATTGCTTGATCCTCGTGAATACCTAAATTTAAAGCACTGATTGATTCAAACTGTGTGTTCTTTGCAGCAAGCATTGCTCTTAAGCGATGCGTTAAGATCCACCAGAGTCCTTGAAGAACTTTGAGTCGTCCCAAAATTTTCACTAGATGATTCAGAAAAAAAAGCATGCTTTTATAGCAGTAAATATCTCACAGTGGAAGCAGCACGTGTTTTTTGCCATGAAAGTTTTTGCTTTATGGCACCATACCACGGTAAATTTCACTGTATAACAGCTTCCCCGAATCGCCTTGAAGGTTACATCACTCTCAAGATGTAATGAACATTCACGGGTGCATTTAATCACGTTTCACAATTCCGACGTATGCCGTATCATTGCAGCACCGGGGTTGCTTCGATGTCCCCGCGTAGAGTTACTCTAGTATATACAGTAACTCTAGCCTCACGTAAAGTTCCTTGATGCAAGGACGAGAGCACCCCTAACGGTTGGACCTGTCCCTATATCTAACTTTCGCCGAAGCTTTACGACCACTAAAAGTACTGAATGACTCTGGTGTTAGTTGCATGGTTTGCTATCCGACGCAATAGGAAATGTGTGAGTTTAGAAAGTAGGAGGATGTTATGGGTTGCATAGCCTTGCGACATACGCAGGCAATCGCTCCGCTCTATTCACTCCTTTCAGGTTATGTTGTAAACATTCGTTTTACAATTATATGGACACTCTCGGCTGGTTTTTCTTTTCCGCCGACGTCGGCGTCATGCACAGTTTATCTGTACGTATCCATATATATGAAAACTCAAGAAAGAAAGAAAGCCACCCATGCTCGGCACCTAGCTCGTCACGATGCGCCGACGCGAACTTATCCCCCACGCGTACTTTGTCCCACGAATAAGGGGGGGGGGGTAGTTAGGTGCTTGTGCGCACTCGTTTATCCTTCAGTGGGGAGAATCGCACGCCTTCTACTTTGACCGGGATGATTTCGTTTATAATGAAATAATTGGAAGCGCAAACCAACGGGACACAAGAGAAGAGACAAACAAGCTTCTCTTGTGTCCCGTTGGTTTGCGCTTCCAATTATTTCATTATGAATTTGTACCAACTAGCCGTCGCGCATGTCTGACTTTAGACAATTTGTATTTGTGAACCGCTTCCCCATTATTGTGATTTGTGAACCCAACCTGTGTGCTTCAATCAAGCTGTCAGGATATGAGTGCTTTATGTCCTCCACTCACAGAGACTGCAGCAAAGTGATTGTATTCATGCGCCATGACCTCACTTACGTTCACCACAGAGTCTCGCCTGATGAAGGGAATCAGTATGTGTGCCTTACTGTGAAGAAGGATAAGGTTGCTTTCACGATTATCGGAGCTTACTTATCTCCATCAAGCCGCCTTGACTGCGAGCGCTTATGCGGTATTCTGACATCGACTACAAGGCCATGGGTGATCACTGGCGACTTCAATGCCCACCATTTCCTATGGGGAAGCTCCAGGGACAACTCTAGAGGAAGAAAATTGGTGTCCTTAGCCTCGGAGTACGAACTCTGCGTTTGTAACGATGGAAGCCTTACATATTTACGCGGATCAGCCTATAGCAGCTGCCTGGACCTTACATTGGTTTCTCGCTCACTTATCAGGAAAGTGCACTGGTTTTCGGATCTGGAAACGCGGGGCAGCGACCATATACCAACTTACCTGTGTATAGAAGGTTTCACCAGCTCCAAGTCCTCAAGAGGCCTCAAGTACACCGATTGGCCGAAATTCAAAATGTTAATGGAAGACTGCTGTACCGACGGCTCATCATATAACCTAGAGGACTCGATAAAGGATGTCCTGCAGAATACCACGCATACACATTTGACTAGTCACAAGCGCACCGATTTCGACATCGAGCTTGAGAAACTTCGCGCAATACGCCGTCGTGCAGAACGAAGGTACCGACGGACAAAGTGCATGGATGATTTGAGGCTGGCTAGACGCATTCAAAAGAAAATGCAGCGGCACATGGATAAACTGGCTAGGCGACGTTGGACATCCTTTTGCGAGTCGTTGGATCTACGAAAGCCCCTATCACTGATATGGCGAACTGTCCGGGGTCTTAGCACAACCTTGGGTCAGCGACACCCGTTTACATCTCTGGCACTTCACCTTCGATGCAGAGAGATTGACGTCGCAGAATCTTTCTGTAGAAAAATTGCCGGTGATTCCAATTTCACAGTATCAAGAACGGGAACTTTTGACAACCCACCGCCCTCACGTGATCCCCGTATGGAATGCCAGTTTTCTATGGATGAGCTAGAGGCGGCACTGGCTCTGTGCAGACGTTCTTCAGCACCCGGTCCTGACGGCATTACCTATCGTGCCCTTTGTAATCTTGGAGACGAAGCTCGGAAGGCACTCTTACGCCTATACAACGACTCCTGGCAGACTGGTACTGTTCCCCAGGCATGGAAGTCAAGTCGCCTCATTCCACTTCTAAAGGCTGGTAAATATCCTTTGGATATTGCCTCATACCGTCCTATCGCACTTGCCAGTTGTGTGGGAAAAACGATGGAACGAATGATTCTAACACGAATGGAGTGGTATTTAGAGCACTACGAAATCTATCCAGTATCCATGACCGGATTCAGGCGCGGCCATTCGTCAATCGACAACGTTGTTGATCTCGTGACATATGTTCAACACCAGAAAGCCTGTAAGAGACTGTGCGCCGCCCTGTTTCTAGACGTTAAGGGGGCTTACGACAATGTCACCCATGAAGCCATCCTTAGTGCTTTGGAAACAGTAGGTCTTGGAGGCAAGATATATATGTGGGTGTACAGCTACTTACAGCTGAGATCATTTTACGTGATGACAGCGAATGGTCCAACACCTGATTATTACAGCAGCCGAGGAGTTCCTCAGGGAGAAGTGCTAAGCCCTACCCTTTTCAACCTAACTCTCATTGGTCTAGTCGAGCAGCTACCTAGCACTGTAGAACTTTCTGTCTATGCTGATGACATCTGCATTTGGACATCAGGTGTGACAAGGTCTCAGCTTCGCGCCCACCTTCAGAAGGCTTCTACAACGGCGTCATGCTATCTTCGTAAACAAGGCCTCGAGGTGTCCTGCGGAAAATGTGCAGTGGTATATAGCGTTCACGCGGAAACCAATGTCTGCTTACAGCATATCAATTAATGAAGAATACATATCGTTCAGCAGAAGCCACAGGTTCTTGGGAGTCATAATAGATAGAAACCTGTCGTGGACTCCACACGTGAACTATGTGAAGAAGCGGCTGATCGCAACATGCCACATGCTCAAATTTCTTGCAGGAAAAAATTGGGGAGTGCCCATATCATCCATGCTACAACTGTACAGAGTGCTGTTTATCGGATTTTTACGGTACAGCTTACCTGCAATGTCTAACACCGGAAAGATCAACCTGCGCGCAATTCAGAGCATTCAAGCCCAAGCACTTAGGATATGCCTTGGAATACCCCGCAGTGCTTCAACGGCTGAAACCATTGCCATCGCTCAAGATCACTCGATAAATACGCATATTATTACCGAGACAATGCGCATGCACCTCAGGCATTATTCCAGGACCCCTTCTCACCACCTGGCGAGCCTAGCTGCTGAAAGGCCCCGCACGAAATACGGCACTATTGTCTCCAAGCATCGTTCATCGTTTGCTGAGACATACGCACCTGCATCAAAGCCACTGCTTCCTCTTCGGAGCTTGAGCCGGTCGCGAGTTCACTTAATGATTCCAGGAATGAGGAGAAAATCGGACTTACCGACACATGCCCTGAAACAACTGAGTCTATCCCTACTGGAAGAAAACTACAGTAACCACGTGCACATTTACACGGATGGCTCTACTACGCCGTCTAGTTCAGGTGGAGCAGTGGTTATACCATCACAAGGGATAACTCGGTGTTTTAAGACTTCACATGTGACAAGTTCGACGACGGCAGAACTCGAGGCTCTGCGCAATGCACTGGAACACATCAATTCGAAAGAAAGACCAGGTAAATGGGCTGTGTTTTCTGACTCAAAACCAGCGTTACAGTGCCTGATATCAGTTCTCCGACGCGGATGCCACGACCAGTTGACCTACCAAACCGTGAAACTTCACCACCTGTTAATACAAAAAGGCCATGACATCGTCTTTCAGTGGTTACCTGGGCATAGTGGTATAGGTGGCAATGATTCTGCAGATCATGCTGCTCGCACGTCACATAAAGAAGCGAACAGCGTTCCGATACCGCTTTCAAGAGCGGATGCGGCGAGGCAGATTCGTCAACTGGCCCGCAGTCTCACACTGACTGAGTGGAACACACCAAGCATACGACGTACACGACTGCACGAGCTCGACCCTTCACTACAACTCCGGCCTCCACCCGGCCTACATCGACGTGAAGCTTCGCTTCTATATCGCCTTTGGCTGGGAGTTGCTTTCACGAAAGCTTATACCACGTTAATCAGAATTACTGACAGTGCGGCGTGCGATGTTTACGGCACCGACGAAAATATCGAACACCTGCTGTGTCATTGCAACGCAATGCGGCGACTGGATGATCGGCCTCTTTCTGTGCAGGTGCTATTACAGCAACGTACACATGCCTCGACAGCCCACAAGGCAGTGAAAGCCCTGCTGCGTTTCCTGAGAAAGACAGGCTTGTGTGAACGCCTCTGACATGCGGTAGAGTTCTACACGCTGCAGTGAAATTACTGTCAGTCTCTCCCCCACCCCCTTTTTTCCCTCTCTTCCCTCTTTCTCGTCTTTCTTGTCCCCTTCCTTTATCCCCCAGTGTAGGGTAGCCAACCGGATGTCTTTCTGGTTAACCTTCCTGCCTTCTCCCTTTTTGTTGCTTCCTCCTTCCTCCTTGTACCAACTAGCCCACCTGTCAACCCTTCTGATTTCGTTTAGTTGCCGGGCTCGCAATGGTCACTTCGCTCACTGGACAAATGCCGTTTGCGAAAAAAGTACGCTTTTCGAACAGTGAAGTGACAAGCAGGACACATGTTAGTTTGCACTCATATGTACTTGTTATTACGTTTGGTGCGTCGTTCTTGTTTGAACAGCGCGTCAAGTGTCAAGCGGTAAACGTTGTTAGTTCGCTCTCACCCTGTGTGTGTTGTTTTCGTACGTAATTTATGCGAGCGCAGCGCGCTGCACGTTTCGATCTGCTTGCCGTTCTCAGTGTTACAGTCCTTGTTGCTTATCGTATTCGTTGCTTCTTCCTTGTGGTGAAACTGGGACTTTTTTATTGTGATGATAATTATATGGACACTCTAAGCTGGATTTCGCTGCCGGTGTCGGCGTGGGCGTCGATGTCATGCACCGTATATGTATGCGTATCTATATATATGAAGACGCAAAAAAATCTAAAAAAAGCCTACCACGCGGAATCGAACGTGGGACCTTTGCATCGTGAATGCGAGGCGTTATTCACTGAGACACCGAGGGGTACCTCTTACAACGTTCAAACGGCAGCTTACTTATATCTACCACTTACTGCTGTAGGCGGGCATCTCGGGGTCGCGCGGCGGCTCTCATATCTCACGCGCACTTTGGCCCGCGTAGAAGAGGAGAGTGGAGGATCTTTCGCGCGCCCTTATCTCCTGATGGGGAAGATCCTACGTCTTGGCGGGCGTTTAGGCGCTGGAACGATTCTGTTGTAGTTACGGGGCGCACAAAGCTCACTGCAATCGTTGCACAACCTCTGTTTGCGAAAAGGGTACGATTTTCAGACAAAGAGAAGTAACAACTGAGACGCTTAATCACTTTCATCTGTACCTGGGAGTACGTTTCGTGCGCCATTCGTGCGTGAGAAACACGGGGCACGTTTCTATCTGCTTGGCATTCTGCGCGTGACCTTCCAATTTGTTGCTATCACGATCATTGCTTCGCCTTTGTGGCAAAGCTGGGGCTTTTTTATAGGAAAGCGTGGTCAGACTTCCAAGCAAGGACACGCAGCGCAACGAAACAATGCATATATTGATGAGCCATGAGCCATCCCGCATACAGTGCTGTGCTGGGCCCCTACATCACTACACAACGCCCGAATGTCAGGGTCACTCATCACCGATCAGATACAAGGTCTAGCGTTCAATAAATTCAACAGAAATTTATGATCGGTCACAAGAGAGGTATGTAACGTGTGAAAACCTCAGGAGTAGCCGCAACACTTCCTTCCTGAACGTCCAGTGTCCATGCAGAAAAACTATATCATTCTTTGTTGTGTGCTTCAGAGAAACATTCTCGATCTTTATTAAGTTCGCTGTACCTCAGTAAGTAATGCCCAATATCATCGTAGGTCTTACAAAAGGAGACAATGACGTCGCGGTGAGTCTAACTTTGTAGAAAAGTCGGCTAGCGTGAGTTACAATGTGACATGAAAGGACACATTTCAAGTCGAATTCGTGGTCTCAGGAAGAATGATGCAATTTTTTAGGACAATACTTATGCAAAACGTCATCCCTGCACCCTTTGGCTCTTTTGAACTGGTGATCACAAGTGCACATGCGGCTAGCGTACCTGTGTAGATCATCAATGATCAAGTTAGTCTAGCTATTGATTTCGTTGCACAAAGTTTGTGTACCCTTGCAAAGAGTGGTGAAAATAAAACTGAAATTTCGTATTGTACTAGGGCTCCCCCTTAGCAATAACCGTGCCCGATAGTTGTAAAAAAAAAGAAATTGAAGGGCTCCTCTAAAAGAAAGTGGTATGTGTTCATGTATTGTGGGCAGTGTCGATTGGTGATGGCTTTCAGCTTCTGTTTATGAGTAGTTTTCATAAGTCACGAAAATATTCAGAAAAGGCTTACCTTGAATCTCTCGACTCTACCCTTTTCTTTTTCCTCTTGTCTTTCAGCTGCGGGTGTGATGGTGTATGCAATTCTCTGCAAAGATAGATTTGAGAGCTTTTAGAGTGAGGCATCATTTTCTTAAGCGAGCAAAGTTACCTTTTTTTTTCAACATTACAATCAGATTTGTATATACCCCGCCGCGGTGGTCTAGTGACTAAGGTACTCGGCTGTCCCGCAGGTCGCGGGATCGAATCCCAGCTGTGACGGCTCCATTTTTGACTCAGGCGAAAATGCTGTAGGCCCGTGTGGTCAGGTTTGAGTTCACGTTAAAGAACGCCAGGTGGTCGAAATTTCCGGAGCCCTTCACTACGGCGTCTCTCATGAGTCATAATCATATGGTGGTTTTGGGACGTTAAACCCCATATATATATATATATATATATATATATATATATATATATATATATATATATATATATATATATATATATATTACTACAAACTTATACACTATATACAAATTAATAATTAATCTACGGATCAGGGCTGCACACCACAATATGGACAAATTCATGGTACGTAAAACCAGCAATAAGCCTGCTCGCAAGGCCTAGTAGTTGTATTATAATGGGATAACGTATAAGGAAAGCTAATAAACTTCAGCCATGAACTGTACGAAGTTTGGCACCAAAAAAGTGAGTGCCAGAGTTTGAAATATCTTTTAATAAATTCTGATGTACGCGGACAAGCGTGTTCAGCGCCGACTATACTTCGCACAAGTAGCGCTCGTGTTGTTGTGAGACGTTAAAAAACTAATACGAAAATATTGCGAGTAGAAGGTTCTACCATGTGCCAACCCAGGTTCCACACGGGAACCTGGAACTTAACTCTAAAATAGAAGCGTGTCATCGATGTGCAACCGAACTTCGGTCATATACAGTATACGACCATTGCTTTCATAAATGATATATGTTTTTTTCTTATCCCGGCACAACGCAGTAAGTGTAGATTCCCGTTTTGACATTATTAAAAAGTCATGTTCCCTGGGCAAGGACACTCACTTCGGTACAGGTGCCTTTGGCTCTGCACAGTTTGATGATGGCCACTAAGGGTACCATAGAGACGGAGGAGAGCGCCAGGCCCCAGCCCATGCTGATGGCCCACGGCGGGTACCGGTAGTTGTGGTACTCCACGGGCGCCTGGTTCACGATGCCGCTGATGATGACCGCCTGAAAACGTGTAAGCGCACGCCGCTTTGATGCTGAGCACAAAACAGGGCCCGCATTCGTGAACCCTTTCTTTCGTAAATGCTCTCGACTACTGGTCAGCCGGCTGGTCAATAATGATATGTGAAGCACCAGCATTGTCTGGAGTTTACTCTTGCAAACGATGCTAGCCGAAGTCGTTTTTGTAAATGCGGGCGGGAAACTTTAGTAACTATAACCTAAAGTAGATAACGCGAAGTGTCCGGTACACTTATCATCCTGACTGCACCCACTGCAGGGTAGAAACCTCTCCCATGTCCCGCCAATCAACCTGATGCTGTGCTTACCGCGGCGACATCATACCCGGACGCTTCTTGTCCTTATCTGCTCACCTAATTTTCTGTCTCCCACTCGCGCGTTTGTCTTCTTTTGAAATTCAGTCTGCTTCTCTTAAGGAAGAGGAGGATACAACTTTATTAAAAGAAATTTCATGGGTTTCGAGCTGGCCGCTTGTCTGCGGCGACCTCTTGTGCCCACGCAATGACTGCAGTTTTTCGTCGGGGGACCGTATTAAGGTCTCCCATATTCACAGGTTGACCCAACATGCACAAATTGCGACAAAAATGCCATAGCAAACCAAAGTCACATCCTCTGGGAATACTAGGGCCTTCCCCCACCCAGAGAGTTTCTGCCAGCTCCCTTCTCTTAATGACCAGCGGTTATCTTGCATGCGCGCTACATGTCCTACCCCTGTTCTTTTCTTCTTCTTCATTTCGACTAAAATGTCGAGCACAACCATTTGTTCTCCGACTCATGGTGCTCCAAGGTTACACCTGTCATTTTCCTTTCCATTGCTTGCTGCGTCATCCTCAGCTTTTTAAAGGAATGCTAAAGGCAACTATCAAGTCGATGTTGGTTGTTCAAATAGCGGCCCAGAAGCCTCGTAGTGTTATTTTTGTGCCAAGGAAGTGCATATTTTGAAATAAAATCAAGTTTTTGTGGTCTGCTTTACGTTAGCGCACTTCGAATTACCCGGCTCAAGCAGAACATCCCACGTCACTATGACCATGCACAACGTTGCCCAGCTTTACTGCATGGTCGCCGACATTAGTAGCAGCAGAACAAAAGCAGTGGGAGCTACAGGAGCGACAACGGCCATTTAACAATTTCCTTCTATTGGCTCCAAGATGGCAGACGTGCTTGGTTCAACTGAGCCCCGCTAGATGGCACGAACTGTCCAGTTTAACCAAGTGAAAATAGAACTTTTGAACCACTCGCACGATTCCCCATACTTATGTCCAGCGGTTCCTTTTTTCATGAATCAAACAGAAAGAAACAAGCAGCATTTTATTATGCCTCTTGATACACGGAAGGTTCTCTATTTAGTGCTGCTAGCTCGATTACTAGTGATTAATTGTAGGCTATAATTTTGACGTCATCGGATCATTTTGAGAATGTCCTACAGCGGCGCATGTGTTCTGGTGCATTTACCTTAATTTTCAGTAAGTAGGGCACTGCTGTTGATAATACTGTTAGGAGGCAGTGGGCATGACTCCGCCGTCGTAGACGAATCGACGAAAAAGAAGCAGACTCGCCGCGCGAAATGCTGGCAGTCTTTGCCCAGTTCTTGGCCTATTCCCCTGTGTGGGTGTGCGCCAGAATAACAAGGATCATCATCATCATCATGATGTGTCACAGCTACTTGTAAATATTACAAATATACTCGTTTCTCTCTTCCGTGTATTCGTGATCACCGTGACAAATTGGCGGACGTTCTGGGTGACGAGGCGCTTTATAACAGAGCTTCGCAGTGGTTGTCGGAGTTTCTGTGATGAAACACGGGACTGATCGATCCCACGGCCACTTCTCCATCGGCCACGGCAACGCCTGAACCGGCCCCAATATCACCCCCGTACGTTCTGACGCATCCGAAGCACCCAGGAACGTTCTGTGGTAGGAACGAAGTTGACGTCGACCATTGTATAGCTGACTATGAACGTACAAATGCATGCGACGAATTGATAAGACCCGACACTCATGCTGGCCAACGTTCTGATAAGACCCGACTCTCATGCTGGCCAACGTGCTGTTTTACCTGGATGGTACGACCAAGGTGTGGTACGAGAATCACGAGGAAGAGGTCGGCAGTTGAGACACTTTCTAGCAGAAGCTTCGCGATTAATTTGGCAAGCTCATTGGTCGAAAGGCGGCTGCAAAGAAAGAGTTGTCCATCCATGCTCACATGTCCACAAAGCCGTATATCTTGTATATTCAAGATGTGCTGGCTCTATATTGTAAAGTCGATAACAACACGTGGGAGTCTGAGAAGGTTGGCCACGTGCTCAAGGGGATAGTGGACGACGCGTTCAACCTGCTAATGTGACGGAATTTTGTGACAGTCGTTGCAATTATTGATGAATGTGGGCGTTTTGAACTGGCCAAACGCAGGCGTATTCCAAAATCATTCACTCGTCTGAAGAAAACACCTCTGCAACGTACTCCTGTGAAGATGAATTCACCTCTCGTCAGCAGTCTTCACCGGTGTCTGAAATTACTCGAATCGTCCTGTAGGAAATTGAAGCGATTACACCTGCTCTTCCCACCAACGGCCACGTCGATTTGCGAGTGCCTCAGTTTTTTTTTGGTCCAGTCGATTGTGCGAGAAGAACTCAGCAATTAGGACTTTGATGTCTGCGCCGTTGTTTAATCTCGGTGAGTTGGCTTCTGTTCAAGGCCACCGTCTCACCCCAGATTACCGTTCCAGGAACGGTCCTATCCACGCTCTCGCAATCCGGCCGAATGGCGAACTGTGGATGATCGGCCGATCTGCTTTAACTGCCGCCGCATAGGTAACGTCACACGGTGTTGTCATAACCATTCGTCTTCGCCCCGAACCCTGTATAGCACTGCTCGCCGCGCCGACAGCTACCACCGTTTCCAGCCTCCTGCGCCGATCACCGGCAACTATCGCCGGCTCCCACCCTTCGATGCTTACGCCTTCGGTGCCCCTGATACGAAGCCCAGCCACTCACCGTCACCTCGAGGTCACCAGTCCTGTTCGCCGCCCGTCGTCGCCGTTTCCTCTGCGACGACGCCTGAACTCCCCGCTCAATCCTCATCAAAGAAACTAAGAGGTGCGACTCTTAGAGGTGAAGCAGCATCCTTGATTTCGACCTCAAATCATCTCCTTTTACTGCCGACACGACGAAATTTGGTCAACGTCGACGTAGGCGGTCTGACTGTTTCTGTGCTTGTTGACACTCAGGGGCGCATATTTCTGTGATGAGTGCTTAATTTGTTTGCCGCCTGAAAACGGCGCTCACACCAGCTGCATGCTCCTGGCATATTCATGTCGGTGACGGAAGAAATCTTGCCATCACAGGAATGAGCACAGCACGCATAATAATCACCGATCACCCCACATCTGTTCTGTTTGCAGTTATTGAGCAGTGCCCCAATGACCTAATTCTCGGATTGGATTTCTTCTCCACTCATGTTGCTTTCATCGACGGTGCAACCGGCATTCTCCAACTTGAACTGCCTCGGCTTGGGGCGGTGCAATCTTCACCGTCACACCACTTGTGCTCGGTTGATTATGTTTGGCTGTCACCGCAAGCCACCACGTGTGTGGTCTTGACGATATCACTAACTCTTTTTGACGGCGCTTCATCCGTAGGGGGTGATGTTACGAGGTAGTGGGCATGACTCCGTCGTCGTAGAGGAATTGAGGAAAAAGAAGCGGAATTGCCGCGCGAGATGACGGCAGGCTTTGGGTGTCATAGCTACTTTTAAATATTGCAAATATACTCGTTTGTCTCTTCCGTGTATTCTTGATCCCCATGCCAATATTGTCGTTTTAGACGTTGTCATACATTGAGCTTTCAATCTCACGTAAATTTTATCTCTTGAATTTAGTGTCCCTTCAAGTTGAACACTATTTTTAAGCCTCCAGGTTTCTGCTTCATAGGAAAGCACCGGTAAGATACTGTGCTTATATACCTTTGGCTTGAGGGATAACGCTAAGCTACCATTCATAACTTGAGAATGTTTGTAGAATGTGCTCCACCATATTTTTATTCTAGTAGCTATTTTAATCACATGTTTCAGCTTCGCAGTCGCTACTGGACCCTAAGACGTATTCTTCGTCCTAAGTTGACATGCTCTTTTACAACTTCCAGTGTCCCGTCACAAACAGCAAAGCGCTGTTTTCTGTCGAGACTGTTGCACGCCACTTTAATTTTTTTTGCATATTGATTTTCAGACCTATCATTCTGCTTTTCTTGTCAGTTCACAGTTGCAGTTCGTCCCCCGAGTTACAAAGCAATGCAATGTCATCAGCGAATCGTAGGTTACTAAGGTACTCTCCATTAACCTTTATCCCTGGCTCTGGCCAATGTAGAGCCCTGAAAACTTCCTGTAAACACGTGGGTAATAGCGTTGGAGAAATCGTGCGTCCTTGCCTTCAACCGTTCTTTATTGAGATTTCACCGCTTTCTTTATCGAAGACAATGATGCCTGTGGAGCGGCTGTAAATGTCATCCAATATTTTAATATATGGTTCGTGGACGTTTTAATTTCGGGGCCTGCATGGCTGCTGATATGCTTGCTATGAACCAAATGCTTTCTAGTAATCGGAAAATGCTACACATATGTTATATTTTGTGCATTTATTTATCCCCTGATTGATAATGTGAATATAGTTTGATGTCCAGTAGCCTGTACAAAGTTCTGCTTGCGCTTTCGTTAAGCATGAGTTATTACAGGCTATTCAAAAATATACCATATTATTAACACATAAGGCAAGCTAAATCGCGTAACATAGGAAAATGGGCACAGCAAGCAGAACGACGTATTTAGGGCGAGGCTCCGATGTGGTTAGTTCAGAAAACGGAGACAGCGAGTGCTATCTGGCTCTCTGGCCTAATTAACATTTTCAGATGAGATCACTCTGGGGAATATTTTTAAGTTGCCGTATAGATAAAAAAAGTTCAGTATCGATAAAAAGCATCGAGTGTTACCGGATACAATCTAATTCATTGACTCACAGCAAGCCATTTTTGTCTATCCGCGCGAAAACGTCGGGAGAAAAACAAGAAAAGATGGAATTTTAATGGAGCTTGTAAATAATTGCTGCAAGAAACAAGCACAGCTCACGTTCAGAAGCACTTTTTTTTTCACCACCATGGGTGAGAGTGCGTTAACACGACAAGAACAGACAGGACAAGAAAGGACGCTGTTATCCGAACGCAGCGCGCTCTTCAGCTAATACCAGTGCCCCAGAACGACAACGCGTATACATTGCCCTCGGCGTGAGATGACACTAAGTGATTGCGGTCAACTTTATTCAATTTTTTAAGACGATGCATAGTCTTTCTTGGTATAATTGAATGCAGAAATTTTGTTCTGTCTGTCTTTCTGTCTGCCTCTTTGTCTGTTTCTCACACGATTCAGACACCCGGCCAAAGTTTAAGCACTTGTTGAACGCCTAGCCATCTTGAACTCGTGGCTGGATTCACATACGTGTGAAAATTGTTGACCAAAAAGCAACCATCACGCATATCTGAGGCACAACATCAATACCTAGGTATTAGGTGGTGAGTTATTTTAATAGAATATACATAAATACGTAATTCTAAAGACACCTGTGTTTATAACGCTGCCCTGAAAATGCGACACTATGCACGAGAAAACGCTCTACCGACGATGTGATGCTGCTACCTTGCAGGACGGAAATGGTACGAGAACCGCATCACGTGTGGTGGTGGATGAGACCAGGACTCATTTAGTACAACCGGCACAAGAATATCGAATTTCGACGACATTTTCAGCGAAGCGCGTAGATACACGAACAATATTTTTCTCGCTGTCATGACAAAGGAGTGCAGGGAAGTAATTAAAATGGAAGTGGGAAGCCTGAACGCTGCTATGCTGTTACGCGAACAAAGTATACGACCAAGAGCGTCTTGGTAAACAGTGTTACTTGTAACCTGCCAGCTCTGCAGTCGTGGCAGTCTGTTTACCAGTAGATAGCTACCGGTAAAACGGTAGCTTGATTTGCTTGCGCTGGTGCACCTTTTGACACTATTGCGATTATAGATTTTATTGTCATTTGGCACGAAGATCGCATGATAAAAATGCTTGTAGTAGTACTGTACAACACCCTGTGTTTCTGAGTGTTAGTATCTTTTTTATGTAACAGGAAGCCTGAATCACTGTATACATTTTCTTTTTGGACCCAGGACTAGCCATTGGCTACGGGTCCAAGCAGTATGATGATCTTTTTTATTGTATGATTCAACAAATAAAAAAATAAAAAATAAAATAAATAAAAAACACGCGCCTCAGGTACTCTACACGACAAAAGCAGATGCGATACGTGTATTTACCGAAAAAATGTTTCTTAGAAGAAACTGCTGAACAAAGAGTGCAAGACTTTGCGGAATACACGTAACGTGACACTATAATTTCTATTGGCATAGTTGTGAGTAACCAACGTTGCTTCCTTATATGTTCGCAGAGCACAAAAAATATCAGCTGATTAACCTAGAAGCAAGTAACAAAATATTTTGCGTCGGACTAAATTTACAGTAATCGTGCGTCCCACTTACGCTGTACTGCGTTTATTAAAAAAACAATCAAGGCAGCTTCAAACTAGTAGTGCCAAACTTGAAGGATGTGCGAAGAAGGGAGGCCTTCATTGTTTCTGTTTATTTTTATTTTTTCTCTACCGTTCTTTTTTTTCTCACCTTTCTTATTTCTACGTACTTTTGTCTCTGTTCATATCTATTTCTCTTTTTCTCTCTCTGTACATTTCTTTTTTTCTCTCTATTCTCTCTTCCTCCCTATTCTTCGCTTCCTTTCTCCTTTCTTGATCACTTTCTTTCTCTTTCCGTCTTTCTTCTCTTTCTAAATCTCTAACTCTCCCTCTCTCTCTTTCCTTCTTTGTTATGCTTTACTCCCTTCCCTCCTGCTTTCCCACATACTCACCCTCACAGCCTTTTTACCGTTAGCTTACTAAACTTATACCATGAAAGGCTACGCTATGTACTGCTAGTGGGCATGGGCAGCCGAATGGTTACGACGCTCGCTTTCAGATCGTGGGTACGCGGACTTTAAACCCATCTCACAAAAAATTTCGTTCCCTGTCTCTTTCCCTCTTTCTTTCACTAGTTCGTTCTCTCGCCGGTCAAAGTTACTACATTTGATACCGAAAAAATTGGCGCACGCATTTCTGGAAGTGAAGCAGAAGATGAAAAAAAATAGGACGAAAAAGAAGAAGAGAGCGCGTGCTGGCTCGTGATGATAGTTTTGTTTCTATCTGCGAGGTCGAACACTCGCATTAACCAGCCCCACCGTTAAAAGAAAAAAAAATCATATCACGAAGACGCAGGTTGAGGAAGAGTTCTCTGGTAATTCCGTGCGCTCATCAGCACTGTGTGACTTACCACAAGAAAAGTGGGAGTGATAAACTTCCAGCAAAGCCTCCAGAAGATTCCCGGACGAAAGCCCATCATCTCGTGTATGTTTCCGCAGAAACGATCTAATCCTGAAACATGAAGAAAGCGGGTAGTGATCGCGTCGTGTCATTTTTAAAATGAAATGAGAAGTGTCACAAAAAGGAAAAACAAGGAGCCGTACTGTTTTCTGGAGCTGAGCTATGCCAAATTATTTGTAGGCGTGAATTCTTTTTCTTTATAATTATGTTCCTAGCGACTATTAGGCGTGAAGAGCTAGCGGGTACACGTGGCAGCACTCATCAAGGTCACTCATAAATGAGTTCTTGAAATTAAATGCTGCCGCAACATGATCAAACAACACTAATACTATCTTGCAAGACAAGGCAATTGAGGGCTGCGAAGTGACTGTCAAAAGTCAAAGTTTGGTAGTCTGAATGTTTGGCTCGGCAATCCATTGGTGACATTCAAACCAAAGTGGAATTGTAGCGTGCATATGGGGATATTTGGGCGAGAATCAAGCGGTGCGTTGAGCTCACCATAAATCCAGGCGATGCCTATAGACTCGAACAGAGCCGCGCAGAGAAGAGAGATTCCAGCAGAGTAGGTGTCCAACCAAGTGATCATGTAACCACCACCCTGTGCGAATATAATAAAATGCAAATTTTCAGTTTCTTAACAATCATATTGCAGCTAATGTCATAACAAATATGCGCAAATAACCTAACTATGAAGAATACCATCGAAGTCAAGCGTGTCATGTGTTACGTGGTTAAAATGTCCTACAACTGGATCAGTATTTCCAAATGCTATAATAATAATTCACGAATATTACGTGGGAAAACCACAATACAACTTTGAGGTTTGTCGTAGTGAGAAATTCCGGGCTGAAATCAGCTTCAGCGTTTTTTTAGAGTGCACCAAAATTGGTTTAGATGAGTGTTCTTGGTACGTAAAGAGTTGCAGTCGTGATATAATTAGTGGCCGTGCAGCAATCGACAGAGATGCATAGAAATTAAAAGTTTCTTCTATCGGCCATGGTGGCCTACGGGTCACGGGGTAGCACAGCTGAGTTTGACGTCACGGTTCATACTTCATGTGTGCATGATGCTGAGATCAACTTGGGATGATGTGAAAGAAAAAAAAAAAGAGAACGTGTACTTAAGTATCGGTAAGTATGCTAAATAACGATGAGTGGTTCAACTTAATCTAGAGTTACCCACTTTTTCATGCCTAAGATCATTATTTTTCATGGCAGCGTTCCCCCTACCATTAAATATAACAATTGAAGTTGTTCAAGAGTGATCTTTTGACGAGTAGCAAAGATTATTTCTGGAAAACCCAATACGGTGACGCCACATGTGTTCCCCGAGGCTGCATAGACATGCTAACAATTAGCTTAAACGTACGAGCTCTAACGGCAATGATTACGTTATACTTTAGTGCGTTTGAGGCCAACCATAAAAAAATTTCCGGTCATCGGCGGGATTCTACAATGGCACACCTTGGAGGTCAAATGTACCGAATCCGCAGCGGCTCACTAAACTGGTAACTGTAACCACCTGCAACTGCAAATTTAGCTTACTGAACCACACTTGAATGAGCCTGGATGGAATTAAGGGCAAGATTTGACATTTAGTCAAGAGGCGCCTTTCCGACGTGCACAATTTTGAAGGACAGGGCATTTTCAAATGAGCGGGACGTTATCCTTTCCCGGAGAATCAGCGTCGAAACCCTCGGTGCCACTCTCTCTGTTTTCGCCATCGTTGTTGTAAAGGCAGCGTCTCGCGACACGCGACTGTGCCGACCCGGGGTAAAGAAGTCCGGCTGCGCCCAGTGGCTACTCGGGGGACACACGGCCAATTAGGTGCCGCCTGCGAGTCAATCGCCGCGGGCCTCTTTTTATTGCCACGTGGCGCCTGTTTGCGCGCTGACGGACAGCAGCGGCGCGCGCGGGGTCTCCACGTAATTGCGCCCGCGGCGGAGTCGCGGTGGCCGGTGCCGCTGGCCCACCCATTCCGGCGACAATGAAACGCTCCCAGTGCTGCGCCCGCATTGGAACCGGCCGCCACGCGCTAATTAAAGAGCTACTTGTCGCCCTCGCCACGCGCTGACTTCGCGCCGCCGTCTGCGACAATGATCGGCAAGGATCGCTGCTCCTTGCCGCGCGAGCGCAATGACGCCGTGCAATTCTGTCGAGGTAGGCGCTTCGTGGAAAACAGCAGTGAGTTTATTTTATGGCCCGTTGTTCTGGGTAGCGGGAGTCCACTTATGAGCGCTGCCCATTTGTTATTATCTTTTTTTATTGTATTTTATTTGCTGATAGCTGCCTCATTTTACCAGGTTACTCGTGTGGTCAGACAGACGTTAGGTGTTCGCAGCTCCTAATGGCACTGCGCTATGCTCCTGAAGAGCGTGCTTCACCTTGCGCAGAACTGCGTTAAGCAAAGCACGCTTTCAAGGACATAAAGCCAGGGCCAGCAGGCGTACACGCCCGAGCGGCAAAGTGTGCTCCTTGTTTCCTAATATTAAACGCAAAAGTACAGATAGCCGCTATAACGTTTATGAGTATTATGTACTCCGCTTACTTTCTAAGAAATAGAAAAACAATGCAAGTTTCATATGTACCATTTTGATGAAATAAGCTTGCTGCTTTGTTCTCTTCATTACTTTCTTCGAAGAAGCAATAGGGGGAGTCGCATTTTTGGACCCATAGAAATGCACTGCGTGATTGAGCAAGAACGTAGGCGGCCGTTGCATGGCACGCCTACGCGAGCGCCGCCTCAACCCTTATCAACGCATTCTTGTGACCACAATCTCAGCCTCATTCCCAAGCTGTTTTCTTGTTATTGTGTACAGCGCCCAATATATCACTACAATCCTCTGTACAACAGCGAGAAATTGTTAGTTCAGAAGCAGCAACATCACGCATTTATGAACCATTCGAGCGAAAAGAGCCTTATTATATTTTAACGCGATATCCAAATTATGCATGGCAGAGCATGAAAGTAAAACAAACTATTCTGGCCTCCTGTAAGGCTTTAGATCAGCCCAAACAGCAGCGAGACGTTCTAAATTTAGGCTTTGAACCTTATTATGATTACTGCGTTGGCCTCGCACGTGCAGAATAAAAATAAGTAATCTAAGGAATTTTCAAAATGTGTACACGTCTGAGAGGTACGACAATTTAAAAAAAAGAACGAGAGAAGCAAACTGGGAAGAGGTGAAACATGTAGAGAAGGGTGTTTCAGCTACACTGACTTGAAACCTGGGAGATGGGCGAAGCATGCAGTGTTTTGAAATACATCTTTTCATGAAGCACAAGTGGGGCCAAGCCTGAAAGCGGTCATGTAGGGAAAGGTGTATCAGCTCTACATAAGTCGTTGAAAAACTGCGTAGGAATGCAGGTCATCATCTTCTTCTTCTCTACATGTCCGGTTTCAGTTTGTTACGGCATGTAGGGAAGGCAGTTTACTCTTCATTAAGGCCGTCAGAAAGTTCTTCTTTTTGGTTCCAACATGCCCTGTGTTCTGTTCTCTATGGCATGTAAGAAAAGGTGTTTCGGCTCTAGCAATGTCTTTGTTTATTTGTTGGCTATACTGTTACTCTTTTCATTTTTAATGAACCGGTGACGAGTTGCTGGATTGACCCGGATATGCATATGTATGTATATGTTTGTACATAAAAGGCACAAAAAATAATAAAAATATTCCAAACTACCCCTCCGGAGATCCGAACTAGTGACGCGTCCTTATTCGGTGCGCTGCGTTAACCAACTAGACCACGCCGCTCATGCCAATTACATCACTAACGGCGAGCTATACATTGTCGATGTTCTATACCGCTGACAATATATATATAACATTTACAACAGGTTTACTGTTAATGAACTTGAAAGAAACATTCCTGAAGAAATCTTGTATAATTCGCTTGTAGTTATGCAGTTACGCACTTATACATTAACCGCTGGTTTCATGGCCAATACCCAGTGGTGTGTGGGATCCATGTATGAAAGAATAAGCAAGCAAGCAAGCAAGCAAACAAGCTTCTCCCACCATCCAGCTGCTTCCGGCATTGCCGCCCACACTGCAGTGTCTGGGACAATCCGAAGTCGACGTCATAATGAAGTACATTCTAACTGTGCTTTGCGCTACCGTCACCGGTATCATCGACGTCGTCTGATGCCAAGGAATGAAACGTCGCCGAAAACGTTGTGTGTAGTTCGACCTTTGTAATGTCACCGCGTGTTGTACAAACACTCGCGGAACAGCTCCAACGGAATGCCAGTCGCGCTAAAGCAAGGTGTGCTCGGATACGTGCCCAGACACAAAAAGTACGTACTTCTGCGCGTTTGAGAAACACTGCCGCTCAACGCGCATTCGACCGTGTTCTCTACATTTCGTTTGGTTCCTGAATAGTCCAGCTAACAGTCCGATGTGTTGCAATCGCATTCATTTTTTCAGCCTGGTGCCGAAACTATGACATTTTTTTATGATGCATACCCGCTTATAGTAAACCGTGACTACGTGGCACACCGTGGCGACAGGAAGCGCCGACAAGTCAAGAAGCTGGAGTGCTTCGCACTTAAAAATTTCATACGTACCCTGTGCGCGCACTCGCAGAGTGAAAATATAGGAATAGCGAGGCACATGCAGTGGTTACAGTGTGTGTGTGGCATTGTTCTCATATACACTGCAAGCAGTGCATGGTAGATGCATTCGTTGTAACGTGGCACGTATAGAAAAAGATGGGCTCGTACATGATAAAAATATAAAAACACAAAGTTGAAAGTAAGAAAAACTCGAACTTTCATTGATAATTTTTATTTTAAAGACGAATGACTGTGACAGTCGATTGATTTCGCTCGTTTGGTTCCGAAGTATTGAAAGAAAGCATTTTTGTGAGCTTGTGTTGTGATGACAGTGAGCGTCATGTTACTGCTTTAACAAGGCAGTCGCTTTCGAGAAATCTTAATGGCGTTCTTTACTAGCGATATTTGGCATGGGATGTTAAGAAAGTAACATGTTACAACAGTTTTTGTGATATGTTCCTGATTTCTGTCAAAAACCCCATGTGTACGTGCGTATAAGTGTTTGCGTGTGTGCGTTCGTATGTACGTGCACTTTTCAACACTCAGCGGGATTTTTTTAAATTAACGATGCAGGCTTGTCCTAAGACATAACGCTTGGCGTGAATTTGCGTGCTGTGCTATGTACACGCTGGAAAACTTCTATTCTGTGCTAAGTGAAGCAGTGTTTTGTGGCATCAGTTATCATGTGTCAAACGATCATAAGATACGTAACGACAAGTACTGTAACTGTGTATCATGCGCACGTCTCATTGAATAGAAAGGTAATCACAGAAAAGAGTGTTTCAAAAACCAGTGGTTTGCAGAGTATCTTAAAGTGGAGACACAGAAATACACTCCGGAAGCACTGCATAGAATGACCTCTTGAGCTTTCCGAGTCGACCTCTTGCTATGTCTACTTGGGAAAACGCATAGAGTTTCTAACAAAATTAACTAGAGGGAACTCTGGTTCCAGTGAGGTGCTGGATGCAAAGAAATGCCGGGATGTGTGAGCTTCGAACTTGACTCGAATTTGTATATTTCGAAGACGCGACTGGCATCGCGTTGAAATGGTTTATTTCTTACTTTAAAAGAGTACGTAATAAGCTAATTATGTTTTCCCATAGCGTATAAACATGTTTTCTTTCACACTCAAAACTTCTGCGTCTATGTACAATTTTTGCGAAGCGTAAAAAGTAACCTACGACCTCTACACTTGGTAGACAGACGACAAAGCCAGCGTTCCCCAGAAGTGGATCCAGAGAGAGGGGGGTGGTAGGGGCGATCACCCTCCCCCAAACCCTCTTAGCACCCCCTTCCCTTTTCTTCAGTGCTTGCCGTCCACCTGCTATCCTAAATTAGGACAAATGAGTGGGACCACTTTGAGCACACATTATTGCTATGAGAGAGTTTTTGTGGTAGTAAAAACAAAAAATAGTGACCACGCCCCCTATCCGATGTTACTGCAAACGACCCCCCCCCCCCCTCTAAAATGAGTGGCTAGATCCGCTTCTGGAGTTCCCTCTGCCATCTTATGTCCTCTGTTTTTTTCTTTCGCCGTTTAAATGTGCAGTCAATGTGAGTGGACTTCTAATAATACGCGTGAACGACATGTACTTATAAAAGTTTTGTTTTAGAGAACGTTCATTTGCACAGACGTATCCGGTTTTGAGTCGAAGCCTCGCTACACACCAGCCAACACAAGCCTCGCAGGCACATATACCGTCATTCCTAGCACTCCAACGAGGTCCCTTAATAAATTATCATAGACAATGACACCAGGTTTTCCTCTAGGTATTTTTTGTGAGAAACTCTGTTGAAGTACGCACGATATATTCGCTGGATGTGAATAGCGTTACGGTGGGTAAATTGCACACACGCGTTTCTGTCAAGGTCTCTCGCGTATGTCAGAGAAGGCCTCCAGCAAAGAGAAGCGGAAACTAAATTCACCAACCTTGCCGCCCTCCTCCGCCGGACGTTGCACGAAGCAGACACTCACCCTAGGAAACAATGAAGTATTTTGGGAGTATTTCGGCCACACAACTGTAATAATCATCATTCCAGCGTGCTCTCCTTGAGTTATCTCGCAGACCCGGCACTTCTCAGTCACGACCTGTGTGCGCGGTATCAACGTGACATGACATTCTGAATAGGACATTAGCGAGAGCCGAGTTTTCAAAAAAGGAGATGCGAGCAAGTCAGATGTCGATTTTAGCCGTGTGGCAGAAATGCTCCCTAAATACTCCCTTTTTTTAAAATGCACCGTGCCGCACGTTCGATTGTCACTGCATATGGTTAAATGTATCACCGTGTGGAAATATGCCAGGCTACTTCAACAAAATCTGAACGATGGCTATGAAAGCAGCTGAAATTAGGAGTGGCTATTGCAGCATACGTGGTGTATCCTGACACTCTTGACACTCAGGTATTCCGCCAGAGGAAGATACCTTACACGGTTAGAAAGGCTGCGTTGTCCCCAAGCATTGATAATCCCAATTTGTTTCATAGAGAAAAACATTGGAGCCTCCGTTCTATGATTATCCCGGGCTCTGCTATGGAATAATCAGAAAAGAAGCGGGCGCTTTTCTAAGCTAGTTGGAAATGAAAACATCAGCAGGTGGTGCGCAGCTGAAACACTCTGGAAACTTGTGGCAACAGTGACGAAGAAAAAATGCCTTATTTTCACGTAATCATCGACGTCAACCACACATATACACTATAAAAGATTCATGACGACGAAAACTGCTTGAAAAGTTAGGACAAGGAAAGCACACGCACACGCGTAGTACAGAGAAGTCAGGGTGCAATACATAATGACGCCGACAACGGTACTCTGTTTCTTATAGTCATGTTCTACTAAATAGGGTATTTTCTTATGTTTTTTACTTATATAAACAACAACGTTGTTATTTGGGCAAGTTAGCTAAATATTTGAGAATAATTAGCCAAAATATATTTACTGGGTCACCATAGTATGTCAAAATGATATATTGTTCTGTGTCTTTGCAAACATTTGCATTTAACAGTTACCAGCCGGCTATATTTTTCTGAATATCTTTTGTCGCGTTTCAAGTTGAAGTGCATAATACTAAATATTAACAATAATAAATTATCTGAAGTAATATCGCACCAGTGCGATTCGCGTGCCCAACAACAATTTCGAAGGGTTACCGCGTGAAAATGATGATGATGAGGATGGCATGAAAGCGGCAAGGCCTAAATGTAGCAGCTGAATAATGCTGAAGGCATCAAGCCTGTGGCATTGTAGGCCGTACCCATACAGTTTTTTTGCTGAATTACTAGAGTGAACATTATTACTGTGACCGTTTAGCGAGAATTGAAATGCGTAATAGCATTGATTTACGCGTATTTATTCATTCTTGTGACTTATGGATTTATTCACGGCTGTATATCTGACTGTGTTGGCGCCCAATACGACGTAATCCCGGTTTTAGAGGCGGAGATGGCAGAAATATTTTTGGTACGTGCCCGATAAATGTGCGTGCTTGCGTATGTGACCCGACATTTTGTTGAAAAGGATCAGTTTGCTGAGACACCAACGCCTCCTCTATTTGTTTCGACGCCAGTGCAAATGCGTGCTTCCCAAGGGAGCCGTCGGTCCGCAATATATAGCTCCGGGCGGGGTCATGATGCGACGCTACATGAGCCGTAGAGTTGCTTGCGTCACATGTGCGTGCGAGCGCTTTCTCCCGGAGACGCGATAGACATGGTCAAATACATGGGTCGCTAAACTTCAAACAAGAAGTGTCGGAAACTTAATGCCACAAGCATCGACGCCCACCGAAGATTGAAGCATGACTAGGTGAGGGGGGGGGCAAACAACAAAAACTAAAGACTCATTAAGATTTTTCTTTAAATAGTCGCAATTTTATTGGTTTATTTAAAGTTATTACTTAATGCATGGTGTATCTCACACCTGGCTAAATGATTGATTGCCTAAAATTTTCGCCGAGTGCCATATATGGGGGGGGGGGGTATCCAGGCAATTTGCTATCATAGCTTGTTTGTGTTCTTTGGTTCGGCGCAGTGCCAGGTCAACGAGGCATCGCTCACTTTTCCGTGGCGGATTCGTGCGTACCTTAAGTAGTTTACTTATTTTAGGGGTGAATTTCTTCTTAGTCTGATGTTGTCATGCGTTACGCGAAACCAAGAGAAGAGATGAGAAAGAAAAAAGGCAGTATCTCGATCCCGAACAGTATAATTGACGGCATACATACAAACTGCAGTTAAGTGAGGATATTCTAGATGACGCTGTAACGCTACTCTCCGATTGGCTGCTGTGCGGGCTGTGCCGGGGTAAGCGGAGAACGAATGCCTCTCTCAGGCTTCTGGACATTCGCCGTACGTGGCGGATAGTTGGTGAGGCATGGACGAAGCAGAGCGGTGGGCGCGTTGAAGACGCTTGCACTCGGCTTCCTTGGCTCGCGTCTTGTCGGTGTTATCCGCGCGCCGTCTGCATTTTCGAACGTGATTGGACGCATGGACGCATGCACGGATGGACGGACACTCAAACGGACACACGGGTGGACGGACGCATCGCCCCAGTCATCATCACTAACTCCGTAGATATGCTGTGATTTTTTATGTGCTGTTTACTGGTGTGACGTTTCAGAGCTAAACTAGCTCATAGAATGTGCAGACAGCCACTCCTGCAACTGCCGACTGCTTTCGCTGGTGCATGGCTGGCGTGCCCTGTGATGGTCAACGCGCCACTCTAATCAACGAGACGCTGTACTCTACGGCTGCCAAAGCTATATTTTCAAAGATATTGTTTCACTGTAGTGGTTTTCGATGATTGGGCAACGTGAGTTTTTGAACTAATATGCTCGTGAAAAGTTGTCTCACAAATGCCTCTGCGAATTTTCATGTGCATACTGAAAGTACGTCATTTGGCTAATCAAACAACTTTGCTACCTCTATTTTGGATTTTTTTGTTTCTTTTCTCTCCCACGTGCGATTAGCGAGGCACAAGGCGAAATAAAATGACGTAATAATAACGGCACGTAAAAGGTCAGCATTTAAAAAAAAATTCAATTTTCTGCCATGTAGGGCAAATGCGTGATGTCGCTACCACTTCCGGTAGTGACTTCATATTTTTATTTTTGTTTCCTGTTAACTGTCCCCTCCTCACGTAGGTGGTGACGGTGGCAACGAGCCGCCGACAACTAAATCCATGGGCTTCTATGAAAGTTACGATAACAGTTTAGATATACTCATAGATGTGTATCCCCCTTCAATATCACATGCCTGTCCGATTTGTTCCTTCGTTCTCCTTCTTTGTGGCTGGAAGCAATGCCACCGCCCCATCTTAGTGCTCTTAAAGGGGCCCTGCAACACTTTTTGAGCATAGTAAGAAAATGCTGCCGATCGGTAGTAGAGGCTTCCGACAACACGCGAGCCAAATATTATAGCGCAGCCCGCGGCCTGGAATGCACAATAAAGTTATCAAAAACAGCTAGAAATTGCTTTTTCTTCCCTCGACAAATGACGAAAGACGCGCTCAAAAATCACTTGTAGAATGCCCAACAATCAGCCATTGGCTGATTTGAACATTGTGCGTGCGGTCGTTACAGGGATCGCCGCGGGAGGCCACCAATGTTCCACGCGTGCGTACGCGTACGCACGTGTTACAACCCCGCTCGCGCTGCTTTCCTATCAAGATTACTATGTCACGATGATAACACAGATAATAATTATGGCGACCCGAAAGGCGAGAGGTGGGAGAGGAAGGTGCGCGGAGTGCGGCTCGGTTAAGAGAATGGCGGTACTTTCCTAAAAATATCCAGGGATGGGTTCTCTCCCCCATGACCACAAAGCCCACGTGAGTGCTAGGCGATGCGCGAGATCAGGAAAGGTCAAGACGATAGGGTGGTGAACGGCTGAATCAGGTGCATCTGGCTGGCGTTGATAAAATGGAGAAGGTGTTGGAGACACAAAGCTGTTTGAAGCCACGATGACGAATTTTAGGCACGTACATTAACTACCCGTCATTAAATTATTGCACATCACCATGATAGTTAAATATAAACGCAACTGCGAGGAAGAAAAACATGCGTCTTTTGCTTCCCCTTCGCATGCTCGTCACTTTAGCCCCCGTATTCTAGAATCTCTCTTCACTCAACGCTTCGCCTTCACTTGAGAAAGCCGATGGGAGCGCCATCTCTACGCACGGCAACTCACTGCATATCAGTGAGTTGCCGTGCCTCGTCATGAGTCTGCTGCAATTGTTGATTAGCGCAGCGTCTTGAGTTGCCGGCAGTGAGTTGCCGTGCGTCGTCATGAGTCTGCTGCAATTGTTGATTAGCGCAGCGTCTTTTTCAGCCGAGTGGGGGTGCAGTGCTCAACTCTGTCAAGTGAAGGGTGAAAGTCGAGTCGAGGAGCGTTTGTGAATACGAAGGTAAGTGTCACTCATGTGATGGTGATACGGCCAAGGTGCCGAACTGGTTACTGACCCTGGTGACGTTGACGATGGAAATGCAGAAAGAGGCGCAGATGACGACCGCTGTGAATACTTCCCGGCGGCAGTGCCAGCGTGAGAAGAACGTCTTGAATTCATCCATGAGGCCCGTGATGACGCTCTCCAGGCCGCCCATCTGCGACGTCAACACCCCGCCAAGTCACCGCCAGCGTCGTCGAAGTGTGCGTAGCGTTCATTCCTTGCAATTAGCCTCGATACATTCTAGTGAGGTTAAACCGTAGTGAGGTTAAAGACCGTAGTGAGGTTAAAGAACAGAGATATTTCCTCAAGAAAAAACAAGTACAGCAAAAATACAACGTTAAGAAGGTATGTACCTCTCCGTCAAGCTGAGCTAGAAAATAAAGAAAATAACAAATGCCCCATAAAAGAAACGAAGCAACAAGAGAAGGCATGCAGGATGTGAATGGAACTACACATTTCCAGTTGAGCCGGCGAGAAGCATATTGTCGAAAGCACTACTGGATAGCTTAGGTTAAGAAGCGAACAAATGTAAACCTTACGAAATCAAAATGTACGAGCTGTGAAAGGAGTGATAGAACGTTGCTTTGATTATAAAACCACCACAAAAAACGGCGTAAGAATGAAGTTACCGTAAAAAGGTCTCAATTACTTTAATAGCACCTCTTCATCAGGCATTGTCACACAACAATTAAAGTAAATTTCTTAGTGTATTTTCAGCCACATTGCAGTGTTATACGATATTAGTGCGCGCTTCACAGTAGCAAGGAATGATTCGAGCAACGGGAGCAATGCACAGACCGCGCTGTCCAATCCGAGCGTCAGAAGCATGACGAAAAAGAGCACGGCCCACAGGGGACCTCCGGGCAGGGTGGCGATGGCCTCGGGGTAGACCTGGAACACGAGCCCGTGTCCCTCGGTGGCCACCTGCTGGATGGGCACTCCTTGCTTGGCCGCCATGTAGCCCAGGTACACGAAAATCACGAAGCCGCTGTAGAAGCTCGTGAAGCTGTTCACCGCCGTTGTCATGAGGCAGTCCCTGCGATTACGCGAACACTTGCAGCGGCCCGGACAACACAGAGACCATCGTGCGGCGGAATCTGTATGATGATCAAGATCAACGCATTTTGTCTTTCTGCAGAAATTACGCGATATACCTTTTCCAGCACACGCATGTTTCACCGCATTTGCTTGAATCTGCTGTAAGATTTTGCTTGAAAGAGAAGCTCAAAGGAAGCTGAATGAGTGTCGTGAGAGAAATTTCTTATGCTAGATTTGTTCGTAAAGCAGCCGTGCATGTTATAAGTGAACCCGGGTGCCCAGTGCCAAGCCATGAGTTCTATAAAACTCACAACTTTGTGAATTAGACCCCTGTTCTTCTAAACTGAATTTCACCTAAAAGTTACGGTGTGCTTAAAAAATATTGAACCTGGAATGTGGGTAGTTTTTATCTGGTATTTGTCATGGCTCACGTACTAAAGGGGCTATTAAGGCATGGCTATAATGACTTTCACTTCGGTAGGTTTGTCTATTTATATGTCGTTTTACGACATGAAACTTCCAGTCGGGAGTCAGTGCTCATGTTGTGTTTTTTTTTTCAGTATTTTTATGCAAGTAAATAAGCAACTGTAAATAAGTAAACAAGGCACTACAATTAAATAAAGGAAAGACGTGTACACTTAAGGGCTGGTTTTCTTTGTTAGACACAATTAGTAGACAGCCATGCAAAGGAGAGTATAGAAGACGTTATCAGATGTAATTGTAATGTACATGTGAAAAAAGAAAAGTGGGGGAATAGATCAATGACTTGCCGTGGGAAGGCACAGAACCTGCGGCGTTCGAATGAAGCGTTCGATGCTCTGCCAGCTATGCTTTCATGGCGGCTACCCCACCTTTCACTTTATAGGATTCATATGTGCATTAAACGGGGGGGGGGAGGTATTATTCACCGCCAGCGGTAACCATGAACGCGGGTGTGGAACACTTTTTATTAGCCTGTCTGGCGCCACGTAGCAAGTGAACTTGTTACAAGCTGGCATCTGACCAATAATCTCTCGTGTACCACCTCAAGGCATCAAATCTGCTGCCAGCTCGTAATAATTTCACTTGCTACGTGACGCCAAACAGGCTGATGAAGACTGTTCCACACCCACCGCCATGGCTATACTGCTGGCGGCGACCAACACCCCCACGTTTAATGCCCACATAAACCCTATAAAGTGAATGGTGGGCTAGCCGCCATTGTAGCTCAGTTGGCAGAGTATCGAACGTGTTATTCAAAGGTCGCAGGTTTGATCCCTGCTACGGCACGTTATCTTCTCATCCATTTTCTTCACATTTACGTTACAATCACATCTAATAACATCTCCTATGGTTCCTTTGCATGACGGTCTGTTATATCTTAATAATAATATAGGCGACTCAACCAACTAGTCGTATACGATTTGTAAATGTACAGAAAAGCGAAGTTCGCTTTCGGGTTAGCATAGTTTTTTTAAGGGGGAGGAGGGAATAGATGAGTCATGAAAAAAATAATAAAGTTGATACATTATTTGAGTATGCTGTTGGAGTTCCGAGGTATTGCTTGAGTGAAAAAAAAACTAAAGAGCGCGAACATTATTATGAACAAAAAGGAAGTTGTTCCTATCAAAGCAAGGGGTTTATACGAACAATATTTAGGGAAACCGACAGCGAACGTGAGGTCATAGAAGAATTTCCTATCAAGGCGAAAGAAGAAAAAACGTATCATTGATGCAAAGGGGAAATGAATGCTTTCTTGGCAAATATGCCTTGATCATACGATGCTTTCGGTGTGTGCTTTGTGCATGCGTAAGAAAATGAGATATATAAGCGCAGTTCCATAACGAAACTGATTGAATCCAGGTACAACGCTAGACGCGTGTTTTTTTTTCCTCGTCCATGTTCCTTAACTTTGTGCTCATTTTATAACTCAATATGTGGTGGCAAGTTTTGCCGAAGTATGAATTTTTCGATGCGCGTAACAGCGTTTAAAATGCTATAAAGCTTATAAAATGACCAGAACATACACTTGCCGGGAATATGTCTATCGGCATTGTTACACACTGATCCCGTACACCATACATTTTGATCTTCAGTGATTGCCACGAAAAAAAAAAAAACCACACGTATCAGTGTTTAGAGTCATTACGGACCCCTCTCGACCAGACGATAACTATAAACACTTGGCAAGGTCGCTTCAGATTCACCCACGTACAGCGAATAATTGGGTCTAACTGCATACTAACGAGCATTGAGAGAGCGTTATAAGCGCAGTTAGACTGCAACTACCACCTGTGAAGTGCCGATATGGTTAAGCACAGGAGCTGCGCATTCGTGTATTCCAATATGCTTTGTTCGAGGAGAGGCATCACTTTACGAATGACGCAACCACTGTTAGGGCGCAAATTTCATGCATGTAATGCGATGGGGTTACAAGAGCTATATTTGTGGCAGAGTCACTGCACCGTTTTCGTGGCTTTTATTTTATTTTTCCAACTCCTACAAGCGCTTACCGGGCTAGCCTTTTCTCATCGCATAACTTGGGTTTTGTGTCAACAGCGCATGATGCAACGGTCTCTGAATAGCGCCAGGTGCCCTCTGGAACCACGTTTTTCGACGCACAATTTACATTCGAAATTTTTTTCGCTCACGCAAAAAGAGTTTGTCACGAAAGACCTTCCCGTATTGACTGAAATGGAGAGTTCGCTGAAATTATTCCGAGTCGTTTACCATTAGAGTTTGCAGCGCACGCATGCCTTGTGTCGTTATTCACGTTGAACGGAGCTGCTTCGACAGCACATCGCCCACGTACGACACGCTAGGGAGGCAGGAACTCTCAAGCATATAGTCAATGATCATTGTTTGCCTTTTTCGGCCGTCGATTTCCAGCCTGGTGGTGGGCAGCCCCAGATGAGCATCGCGCAGTGATGGATTGAACAGCTGCTGTTTTATGGGGCAAAGGTAACTGAACAATACAGTGAAACTTCGTTAAGATGTATCAAGCTGGATTTTTATTTCTAAAACTTCTTAAGAAAGGATTATGTATGCCACATCTATATCTCGAACAAAAAGCTGCTTGTACTTCACAAGCTTGTGGTTATTTTCTGCACTTTTCAACGAACATGTTATATTTGCCATCGCTCTTCCTTTAGTTGTTTTTTTTTGGACTCTTGTCGCGTGTATATAGAGTAGCCAATCGGACAAGCGTGTGACAGCCCTTTATCTGTATGTTTACTTTCTCTATGGTCCTTTGGAGTAAACTACATTATGTCCCGAAATTCGAGCCACAGTCTTCTCGTTTTATTCTAACCACCAAACGATTTTTGTTTTTCCAAGTGAGGGAGTGCTTGTTCAGAGGACAGCCAACGCGGCACGCACTACAGAGAGCACAACATTTAAACGAACAATGAACTGAAGATGAATGCGAGGCTGACTTTCTATACCGGTTTTTGCCGTCGCCGTGATGTTCCGTATATTCTCCTTGGTTCCTGGGTACCCATTTAGGTATCGTTGTTTTAAAGGCTCTAGATTATCTCAATTCAGTATCCCCGTGTCCAAATTTCTCTTGGCACATTAAGGATGAGTTGAGAGCATTACTGCTGTTTTTTTTTCATTGAGCTACCGAGAAGTCACAAATTTCTAAATACGATGTTTTCGATGAAAGCATTTCACTCCGAAAGGTCGGTGTTCGGCAAAAAACGCACTTGCCGTTCATCAGCGTAAGGGGAGCAGTCCTTTTCATCGGTGTCTTAGTATCAGCGGTCCGCGCGGCGAGCTACATTTTGCCAACGAAGCTACACGCATTCACAACCAAGCCGCGCGAAAGTGCCAGCAAATGTCGCGCACAGCAACTGCTATGGTGACCCACGGCAACACGCAGTCACAGCAGTCATTTAGCTGTACCCGCATGTCCCTTGTCTCTTGCAATGCCTTCACCAGTGCAGCAATGAACCTGATTCGTGGTTCTTTCGGACGCCTCTGTGGGGTACACCGGCACAGAGAGACACGTAGCACCGCAGTGAGCGTCTTTGAAATCTCCCCAGAAAACGCTTGAGTAGACATGCTGCGGAACAAAAGGACATTGTTGACCTAATGAACGCCGCGCACCATGCTATGGGCGTTTTGCACTGGGAGTTCGGCTAATAAGGCTCCCCGCTGCGTCCGCCATTCAGCGGTCGCTGATACGGCGCGTGGCCGCGGGGAGACGCTGCAGGAGTGCGCGAAGGAGATTTAGAGAGAGAGAAAAAAAAAGAGACATGCGGGACGTCAAGAAGGACTAGAGTGGCGCAGATGCAAATTCACGCTGAGCACGTGACCGCACTCGAGAAAGGTGCGCGCGCGTCTGTACCTGTAGCAATTGTTGTTGAACGGGTTGTACGAGGCGTACGTGAGATGAACGCCAAATCCTACTCCCACGGAGTAGAAGACCTGCACCGCGGCGTCCACCCACACCTGCGATAGAAAGACAAAAAGAAGAAAAATTGTACACGTATACAAGCGGCCGGATGCCGACTGCCACCGATCGTGCTTGATGTCGGCACGTTGGGAAACCAGGCCCTGTTTATAAACACGCGCGTAAATTGTGCCTTCGTGGGGCAGAGAGCTCAAAACGGTGTATATTTATACGCGTGAATGACACGCGGCTTTTTGAAAATAAGACGGTCGCGAGGAATACCTCGGAGGATTTTTTTCTTAAAAGGACCAAATCCACTTCAAGCAAAAAGGAGAAAAAATAGTATTGTTTGCTTTTAATAATGCCACCAAGTTTTCTCCAGAAATTTCTTTTTGTCAGTGTGTACATGCTATCAAATCACCTCAAACCGGCATTGGACTTCACATGTGGGTAACCTGCTACAGTCTTTAGCCAGGAGGAAATGTTTGATCTGACACTTATGGATATATGCTATATTAGTAGTTGGCTCATACCAATTAAAATATTTTATGTGGACCCGCATTGGTTACACCTATAAGTCTGAACGACAGCGAATGAAATCATTTCGTGACTCTGTGCGACAGAACGAACCATATAAATATTCTTTTCTCGGCACTGTCCTCTGTATCAATAGAAGACTGGTTGATAGTCCTTGACGTCGCCGATATTATGGGAGGCGAGCATGGGTTTCCTGTTAGTCCACGTCGATTTACAGGCTATGTTTGTAAACAGCGGTAGGCACCATCAACATAGTGAGGCGCTTGTAGGGACGTCGTGGTGCGTAGGTTCCCACCGGTGGTGAACTTTGGGCTGGGTGGAACCTATACGCGCAGTGACGTTGCTACAAGCACCTCGGTATGTCGATGACGTCTACCACTGTCTACAAACATGGAATATGTTTACACAACAAAACGAAAACGTCACACCACCTTTCGAAAGTGCTTTTCATCGGCGTGCGCTTTCGCAGCGTTTATGCGGCGCCAATTCGTACGATTGCTTTTTATTATTCTTCTCCGAACGGTCCTCAATCGGGTCGTCTTGTTGATATTGGTTTTTTGGGCTTTAACAGGCCACAGCCACGAGGAAGATCGGTGCCACGCCACAATAAAGGGCTTTGGATTATTTCGACCACTTCAGGCTCTTTGACAAGTGCTGGCTGATGTCGCATACTACACGAGCCTCTGGCACCTCGACTGCTTCGAAATGTGACCACTGCGGCTGAGCTCGAACCGGCGATTTTCAGGTAAGCGGCCAAGTGCCATGATCGCTCGCCCCCACAGCGTCTCACTCTCTCCATCTTTGCCTTCATTCAGTACACCACCTTAGCACAAAGAGGAGTATAAGATGATAGAATAGAGATGTTACAAGCGAAATGCGGCCCTCAATCAAGTTGGTCTAAGAATTGGCTAACCTCCCACTTATTCCTTTCCTCTCCCTTGGCACAAAGATAGCTGGACAAAAGTGAAATGGTCTCGAAACGGCTACGTTAATTATTTCGGTCACGAGGTGTTCACGGAGCACGTCCATTCAATAAAAGCGGCTCTGGCTCACTTCAGTACAGCAAGGTCCAAAATAAGACTCAGTTTTAATTCTAAACTAGTTCTTGACTGGGCGTTTTAATCGATAATTTTTATGAAAAACGTCTTTAAAATAAAAGATGCCGTGATGTTTTGTGCGTTTGCAGTAAAATTTAGTCCCGTTTTCGTTTCTGAATATGGCTCACTCTGTTGAAAAAAAAAAGACGCCTCACGTCTTTTTTTTTGCATTGGGTAAATGTTTTATCGTTCACCTCAGCTGGCATCGACTTGTCGTCCCGCCCTCCATCCTCGAGATACCGGTAAACGTGCGAGTTTTTCTTGCAAACGCCATGAATATGTACACAAAGTAAAGAATAATCATACGTTAGAGCAGCGGAGTATCCGAGATGCTTGCCCTACATTGACCCCTTATCACTTGATTCGCCTTCTAACCTGCATTCGGGCCCCGCCGCGGTGTTCTCGTGACTGATGTACTCGGCTGCTGAACCACAAGTTGCGGGATCGAATCCTGGCTGCGGCGGCTGCATTTTTGATGGAGGCGAAAATGCTGTGGGCCCGTGTGCTCAAATTTGGGTGCACGTTAAAGAACCCCAGGGGGTCGAAATTTTCGGAGCCCTCCACTACGGCGTCCCTCATAAATATATGGTGGTTTTGGGACGTGAAACCCCACATGCCAATCAATAAATTAACGTGCATTCGTACTGTATCATCGCGCTTCATTATCCCTCCACTAAATGCAGTTTCTGGTTTTAAAGTGACGCCAGACCCGATCACCATCAGCTGACCAACTGTGTTTTTGTGCTCAACGGGTCATTATAAAATACGACTGCGAGTGCGATAAGAAGCAAGGACGACGAGAAGGCAAGCACCGCGTCGGCCACACCTGCGTGTCCAGGAGCTTGTTGAAGTTTGGCTGCAAGTAGTATTGGACACCCTCGCCGGCACCCGGCAGCAGCACGCCGCGTAGCAGCAGCAGAGTCAGGATGAAGTAAGGGGCTGTGGCCGTCACCCACACCACCTGCGTCACATGCAGCATCTATAGCGCTCTCTGTAAACACAAGAGGGCGCACATCTAGCCGTTCAACAACGACGCCACACAGGTGCGCACGTGCGCAACAGCGAAAATATTGACTCAAGTCACAGAAAGTTTTCTTAGAAACGACACGGCGCTCTGGTACTGCAAAACACAGAGACGTGTAACGATAGTTATAGCACGAGAACAAAACGACGACACAGAGACAAGAAAGACACGAAAGACACGAGCGCTTCTTGTCTCTGTGTCGTCGTTTTGTTCTCGCGCTATAACTATCGTCATGCCATACCAACTAGCCCAAGCTGCCACACTTCTGAGTTACAGAGATGCGAGCCAGTCATGGCACAAACAGCGATACCTCAACCAAGGTTTCTGCCTATCGCTATAGTTACAGTGAAGCGAATATTTCTGTGCGCGCTGTCCTTCGAAACCTTATTTGCCATTTGTCGTGCGTGTTCGTAAGTCTCAAGGAATTCGGTGCATGATCGTGATGCGACCTAATCAGCGAATAGCTGTGGCCACGTGTCCATGGAAACATCCTCGACCCGATGCGCTCATCCGAGACACGCACCACATCATAAACGTAATATCGTGACGCTCACCTTTCCGGAAGAGCTGACGCCCTTGAATAGTGCCAGGTAGAGGATGATGAAGACCAGGAAGACGCAGAGCAGCAGCTGCCACTTTGGACTGCCGAGGTCGTGCATGCCGGGACTTGTGTGCAGCTCGAGCACGGCACGGCTGTCAAAGGAAAACCACACGGCGTGAAAGAGTGGCGTGAGCACTCACCGCTATACGTTGCAGATAACTATAGCCGGGGCAACAATTTGTGTCCACTCCTGGCTTTGCCATAGGCTACTGAAGGGATCTTGCCCCCGGAATTAAGACTTTAGAGGGACTCCGTCTAACACCTGAATGTGCTGCTCACGTTTAAAGCTCAACTACACCACAGAAATGAACTTTTTCATGTTGTTCCGCATGTTTTGTTGGCTTGTGTGTTTGTCTGTTCTTTCGTAGCAATATTTTAATCAAGTTTCTTTCTTTCAAGCCTGCTTTACGTATACAAGCACAGAAACCTAGCCGTAGTGCAGTTACAAGGTTCGTGCATTCACGTGTAAATGAGCGTCCTCTTCCCGGTTAGTCTAACTGTGCTGCAAAACCGAGGCTGAGCCCCGAGAGCTACAATCTAAGAAAAAGACGGGCGGGTGGTGAACCGAAACGTTCTACGCAGCATCATCGTTTCCACCCCCACTTTCCCCCTTTCCTCCTTCTCCTTATCATCATCATCAGAAGCAGCCTGACTAAGTCTTAAATTTTTTGTCAGGAAGAATTTACAAAAACTCTATATTTCTGATAATACCCTTTGGCTAGTGTTTAAACATATATATTCCTTTTTGTTAAGCTACCCGATTCTTGACCAATCTCCCATAGTAGGCGTGAGCCACAAGTTTAGGATCTACATCTGCTTCTACATCTACTGCAGGGTGTATGCCTCTCCCATGTTTCTTCTTTTAACTCGGACCTGTTCTTACTGCGGCCACGTTACCCGCAAACTTCTCCATCTTATCTGCCCACCTGACTTTCTGCCTTCTCCTCGCGCATCTGCCTTCTCTTGGAATCCAATCTGTTAATGACCAGCAGTTATCTAGCCTTCTCACTGCATGATTGTTTGTTCCCCTGACCCACTCTGCTCCCTTATTCTGTAATGCTTCACCTAACAGGCCAACGTACAACGTAAAGTATTGTTACAAAAACTTCTGCTTCCAAACCCCTCACCTTTTGCTTACCTTTAATGCTTCATACTTTCTTTTATGACCATTGCGCACACCTGACGCGCTTTGTGTACGTGTACTTTTGACACTTGAGTCATGTGATGAATATGTGCGAGTTCAACATTGTTGTAGTGATTCTCTATATTGCAATAACACATAAGTGAGCATCATGCTTCAGCTCTCTCCTTTGCACACTGTACAGCGTGTAGTGACAGGTGCCACTTTAAGCTGCCCACGTTTCACTTCAAACTTAACCTAACAAATAACGAAAGTTACAGCTGCGAGCTCAATCTAAGACCCGTGCAAGCATTTGAAAGTGGCGCGTTCCCACTGCTGGCCTGTGCTTCGGTGCGCGATGTCAACTTTCTTATATATGAGTGGTGTGCAGGGAAGGAGCTAAATGAGGAGGTAATAATAGCGGTGGCTATGGGGGCCGCAGCCAAGAAAAGAGTCAGAAGTGAGGTAAAAACAAAGGCGAGCGGGCTGTCAAGTAGTGCTAGTTGGGCACACAGTGCACGGTGTGATAGTAGCCATGGTAACCGCAGGGTACCGTGCGCGGTGCTTCCCTAAATCGCCCAAGACCCCTCACCACGGGCAGGGTCTGCGGAGGCCTGAAGCGTAAGTGCGAGATAAAAGAGTGCACGTGAAACAGTAGCGCGAGAGCCTTTACGGCTGTCCTTTAACGGTGGCCGTCTATTGGCGCCGCACGTCTCTTTATTTGCTCAATGCAGCGCTCCCGACTCGCCCCCAAAGCCGCTTTCTAGCCAACTGAGTGTGATGCGACGAATTCTTGCTCGATCTGTCCCTCGGTTGTCTTTGCCGTTTCTTTTCCTGCGTCCAGGTAAGACATGCCTTGTGCGGACAGACGTTCTCGTGTGCATGCACTCGCCGCTCGAGGAACAAGCGTGAGCCGACCGCTTGCTGAGTTTTTGCCAAAGTTCCTGTTTGCCAAAGAGAAGTGAGAGTTATTTGCCTCTGAAAGCGTTTCTGTCGCGCTGCCATGTGCACTTATTGTATGGCAGCTCGTTTCTCGTTTATCTGCCGCCAGGCCGGTGCGCAATCGGGTGTCAGCATCGAGGGTTCGGCAGCCGTTTTTCTCTCGCACGCGTTTAGTCCTCTCTTTTGTTTCGCTTTTATATAGGGCTCAGCTTTTGCCCCGTCCCCACAGGGGGACGTGGTGGACTCCGTTCGTAAAGGTGGGAGACAGGGGCGTGGTCCTCTGCGGGTCACGGCTGCCGGTGTCAGCTGTCGCCAAAAGCGGGTAACACAAGCATAGTTTGAAGTAATTGTAGCGGGACATTTCCTTTGCTGTTTGCACCTCAGATATATTATTTATTTTCTCGACGCGACAATAGCAGGACGACAGGTTGCGAAAGTGGCGGAGAGGAAGGCAAGATCCCGATTTCTGTTTTTATTTCTTAGCTTATGTCCAATGCTTCAACTTGGTGGTTCATTTCTTCCGTGCAGGCGACCCATTAGGAAGTGACGTGGGGAGAATCCTTAGGCAGAAACGCATAGTGTTGGGAAACTAGATGTCTGATTTCTTGACCTGTATTTCCGGCCAGACAGCATTAACAAACTTCCGCTACAAGGTGTTTAAGGCCCAAGAGTAAAAAAGTAGAGTAAAGAGTAAAACAGAAGTGGTATGAAAAAAACAAGAAACGCCCAACTGACGAATCAATGCTTGTATTCCTCTGCGCATTAAGCAAGACGCATCAGTAAGCGAACACCTTAAACTGCAGTCAGTCAAGTGTGTTTATAACGATCTGCTCGCGACATTCGAAACACTTCATTATACCGACCACTTTGTTGTAAATGTAAAATAATGCTCTAAACAGAGCCGCGACGTACACAATACTTAATTATATTGTCGACGTGTTCCTTGTAAAAACGTTTGATGGTATACAGCATTCCGAACATCTTCTTTGCAGCTTCTAAGCTGCCGAAGCCAACTACATGGTTGATAGTGATGGATTGCACATAAGCGGTATTCACATTGCACTTTTCTTCCTGGCATCACTGAAAACTCCAAATGGTAATCAGGCTTTCTCGAATGTCTCTGACGGGGTGAACATGCGCTACGTCGAATAATTTACGCGAGCATCACTGGCGAGTCGGGAATCTCCTCTCCCATACACTTTTGAATGAAAAACGGAGTCACGAGCGCTTCATTGTAGAGCATGTATAAGGACGGTTTGGGCACTAATTCTACACACAAGACTCTAGCAGTAGGATCTGAACGTCCAGTGTCAACTTTAACCATTTGTTTCAACGTGGAGCGTGTGGAACTATGCTAAAAAGCTCGTATCAAAACAAGACATTTCAGACACGGAAGTGATGTTTCCTGTTCGATGATTTTGATCATTCCAGTAGCGAGGCTTATTTATTTTAATGGATCCCACATTGCACTTGGTTGGGTATGAATACAAATAGTTTTGGGACGAGAATTCACCCGGAAATAATGAACCAGGGGCCTAAATCCCAGGACTTTGATTTCAGGAAAAAAAAAAACGTTGTTGATTTCTTTTTTTTCTTTTTTACCGAAACATGGCCATAATGAGACCCACATTAAAAATAATGTTTGGTGATAATGTCGGCATGATGATGCATATAATGGAAGCAGCGAAAGTCCGATTGGCGCACCATCGAAACTGATGTCTTTTTACATTATCGTAATTTCGATCCTCGCATATTCTCACGAAAGGCTTGAAAGACTATGCGAATGCGGCCTTGGGGACCAAATTAGCGCAGTTATGTCTTTCTCCCCATGTTCATGTTTGGCCTGCAGAAGCTTATTTTTATTGCTTGGAAGCCTTAAGTAACATATCCGGCATCACGACCCGCCCAAGCCCCGTTCATGAGAATTACATTTTACAATCAATTGGTGAACACATAAATGAAGATTATGGATGCCACCTCTTGGGCCCACTCACTAAAGTTTTTCTAATGATACATTTGTCCGCAAGACCAGGTGCCAGACATGCGTGCTGATGTGCAGTGGTCAACTTTCATGTCTAGAACGCCGGGCTCGTAATTGCACTAGCAACATCCACAGTCGTAAATAAGTGGCATCTGAGCATGAGCGGCGCCAATGATGTGCCCGCCTTTTTTTCCTTGTTTTATCGCCGCTGCTTTGGCTGTCAGGAGCGCTGTCAACTGCATTGTGCCGAGAGAGAAAGACAAAGAGAGAGAGAGAGAGAGAGAAAGAGAGAGAGAAAGAAAAGAGCATGATTGCCCTGACTAGAGCATTTTATACTATGAAATTATTCTCAGTTCGTGGTATCATATAATGCCGACAATTATTGTATTGATTTTTTTTTATTTTGCGCTAAACCACTCAGAGTCCTTTCGACGGACAAATCGGTTGTTGCATCCAATATGATAAACAAAGATTGAAAATGCAAGAGAGTCTCGTTTTTGGCATCGAGCGTGCTCAGACGCTGTGTATTTTCGACTGCAGATGTCGCTCTGGCAGTTCCGAGCAAGACGCTTTGTCGTCATAGACATGAGAGTTCACCACTGTACCACATGCCACTATAGCGAATGCCAATCTAACACAACACTTAGGACCGAAAACGCAATTCTGTGGATTTAGTCCCTGACGCGCGCCGCGAGACCGCCATAGCCCTGGCATTCGCATCGCATGACACCGTGTGTCCCAGTGCGAGCCCGGCGCACAGCGATGCGATTTTCGAGGCGAGCGCGCTCACTTGAAGAACTCCAGCGCTGGCGAAGTGCGGTTGTCAATGGCCGGCGCGTCCGTTTCGTTGTCTGCCAGCGTGCCGCTGTAGCAGCTGGCCGTGTTCCACGGATTGCCGCACTTGGACCACGGCAGGTCGGCCCGGAACGAGGAGAACATGAAGTACAACGCCCATCCGATGATGACGTTGTAGTAGAAGGACACGTACCACGACACCAGCACCGAACAGTAGCCCACGCCTGCGAGCGCAGAGTTTCGGATGTCCTTGGTGGCACGTCCAGTGACAAAATAACTTTGCTGTAAGTGAATTTAGTTTTAGGCCTGTCACCTGGCGCCTATGACAAGAATCGGGCGCAATCAAATTGCACATTTAATGACGTATCGCTGCAGGCGTAATTATATCTGAATATAGACGTGTCCGAGCACATATTCTCATAGAATCACAGCATGGTATATGCATAGCTGAGCATTTTGACAGTCATGGTTTGGAATAAAAAAGTATAGCAGTCTTTTAAAAATTGACAGATGCGCTCGGAATTCCTAAACATGCCTATGTGTTTGAGATTTGCCCTATATGGCAGGTAATTAAGCGTTACTGCAATTAGAACTGCTGGAAACGAATATATATACATAGTGAAAATAATGCCCAACTTACCTTTGAAGAGGGGGCACACCTTCCAGACGCTTATGGGACCTTGTCTGTTATACTGGCCCAGAACCAGCTCCATGTAGAAAAGTGGCAGCGCTCCGAAAATCAGCATCAGCATATATGGTATCAGGAATACTCCTGACAATGTCAAGAAGAGAACAAAGACGGAAGAGACAACGCGAATGTTACGCGCAAGAGCGAGAGTATTGTTTGATACGTGCCGTATACAGCACGAGCTGAAGAAAGACTTAAAGAGTATTCTCAAATTCAGATGAAGTTCTTAGCGTGCGTGCTTGCAGAATTGGACTTGACCCGAATCCAAAGACGTCATGCGTGAAGCGGGTGAAAGTTGGCTCCGCCTATATCCCCATAAGAACGCGCGTCCCAGAGGTTAGCTTCACCCGAACACCTGTGTCTTTTGAGAGCACAGTTTAGTCTCAGTCAACGAACCGGAAAAAAGCATCCCCCTTCTCCTTCTTTAAGCCACTCACAAACTTCTTTTCACTCTTTACAAAGCCCGTCGAACACGCGAACACCCGTTCAGGCCGTAAAACTCGCTACCTTTAAAGCATCTGCATTGTTTCGATCACACCAGGCGTGGCCGTAAGACAATTCGGCGGCAGCAGCAGCTCTTAAAAGTATATGTTTCTCGATCTGCCTCAACGAGAGTAACGATGCCTAGATTTACATTATAATTGATAGGGCGTGTCGTGCTTCACTCGAAGGTGGGCGGTGGGGAGGGGGTTGCATTGTGTAGAGTGTCATTCACGTGAAAATCAGCCCGGGTCGCGAGGCCGCCGGTGTTAAGTGGCTGAAAATTTCCTACCGCTTCACAGCCTATGAAACAGTCAAGCTAGCTCAACTTTTGTTTTACGGTTCTGTAAAAGCGCTCTGCTCGGCGCCGCATCAGTGAATCTGCGAAGCGCGCTTCACTTCGTGGGCAACATCGAATACGTGCATACAACTCGGCAAGCAAATTTGCATCGCACGCAAGCGTCGCAGCCTTTTGGAAGCGTTGCGGCCCCAAAATAACCGATGCGCTCTTCCAATTACGTCGAGCGCTGACAAATCAGCGGCGTGAAAGAGGCATTTCTGCTTCGGGTCTCGAGAGGACGGATCGATGAACGCGAATGAGCAATCAGCTCCGTTTGCAAGTTGTGACGAATTTCGCGATGCACCTCACTTTTCATTTTTTTAAACTGAAGTCAACTCTCGCAATTCCGGCGACAAGGGTAGAGCTCGCCATTGTACGACACTGGAGCTGTAGCACTGTGGTAACGAAAATGTACACCCTACAGAGTTTGCTATACAAAAAGAAGAGAAATCCTTCGGTGTATAGAAACTGTTTTGGAACCTCCGCTTTTGGTCTTTAAACATGGCTTCAAAAGTAGTTTATGCAGCAAGCTGTAGCAATCAATAAACTCTATGCAGCAGCCGCTAAATTATTCCATATAAACCTATATTTTTGAAATTACGATAATGTCGCACCACTAATCAGCTTATTGTCCATGCTATCATCTCATGTGATGTCCTTATCCTACTTTTGTCTAAGCACAGCATGGTAATACGCCTTGTTTTGTAAGATATGCTGCGTTTCATGCAGACGGGAACTCAGTAGAATTGAAATGTCATGCATGAATAAACAGTATGATTTGGAGATCGCTTCAACGAGAATCGATCTCCAAATCACATGGGCTGTGTTTGATCGGGAGAGTTTTACGGCAATTAATACTCCTTTTTGTAACTTTTAGTTGGCGCCGTACCGAGAGCGATAGCGCAGTGATCAATTCGCTTATTGTGCAATTAAACTTGCCTGCATCACTGTAGGCGTACAGCGA
>WOVY01003641.1:30000-112500 GCA_013436015.1 Rhipicephalus annulatus | reverse complement strand
GGAAAGTCACGGGATCGCATCTCGGCCAGCACGGCCTCATTTCAATGGAGACGGAATGCCACAGAGGCCTGTGTACTTAGGCGCACGTTAAAGAACTCCAAGTGATAAATATTTCCGGAGTTTTCACTACGGCTTACCTCGTAACCATGCGATGGTTTTGAAAACTCAAACATTAAGGGATAAATTATTTTGTTTTTTTAATGAAAAGAAGATGTGGAAAATTTACGCCTCACGTTGTCACACTTGAGTGCATCTCTGATTTTGAAGGTGCAATTTGTGAATGCTGTCTTCTCGACATGTGTTTGTACAGTGACGTGGCGCACCACATGTCCGGCGTCCTCATCACCTGAATGGTTTCAGTATTTGTTGTTTCCGATCTTACGAGGCTGTCTCTCAAGCTCCTCCCATTTCAGTAAATATAAACCTCTGCGAGTGTGATTTTTCTCTTTTTCTCTCCTTGCCTTTCTATCCAATTTCGCTTTCCCCAGTACAGGGTAGCAAACTGGAGATTTTCTTCTGGTTAACCTCTCTGTCTTTCACCAAACCTTATTTTCTATCTCCCTCTCAGTGCGTGTGAAAAGTGAAAGTGATTGTCAACTAAGTGCTTTGGTCGACTGTGTCGAAGCGTCAAGACAAAATGTTACTTACGCAGGGTAGCACTAGCGAGCAAGTCAGAACAATATTTGTTAGATGAAGTTTGAGAGCGTGAGGTCAAGTCAGCCAAAATTTCATTCCTGAGTAGCGGTTGCGTTTGCCGAATGGCTCTTGATTTGCAGTAACTGTGTGCGTTTCAGATATACCAAAGAGTAGAACTGAAACCTGATATAAATTTTAGGAGGCTTGTTTCGTGATGTTGCCAACTGGCAAATACGTCTTCAATAAATATTTTTGTAAATTTGAGGTTTCAAAAATTTGGGCTAAAAATGAAAATGAAAAGTACATAAGAAAAGCCCCTGAAATTATTCCAAAAAATGAACAGCATGGCGGCATCATTGTTCGCATTGCAGTTTCGCTTATATTGAGAAAGTTGCTACTGTCCCGTTCGAAACAGCTGGAAATTATAACCAATAGTAGGATGGATGAATGTATGGATGAATGGATGAACTTTATTTGGTCCTTCAGAACGTGTTTTAGCACGTTTCTGGCCGCTCCCACGTATGAACAGAAAGACCAAGTCTCTCTGCTGCGTCACGGGCCCGGCGGACTGCCCGTAGCTGTTCTTAATGTTCAGAGCTTGCAATAGCACCCTCCCATTTGGACGGCGTGATGACTACCCCACAGCGTGACGCGGGGCACCACCAGAGCATATGTTCTGAGGTAGCTATATTGTGGCAGTAGGAACATGTATTAGTTGGCTGTATTTTGGGATAAATTTTGTTCAATAGCGCGGGATTAGGTTACGCGCCGACCTGAAGAAGCCCGAGTGTGAGAGCCTGAGGTCTGCTTAGTGTTCTGTGCGGTGGAGGGTATTGTCTCCGCGCCATGTAAAAATGTTTTGTCAATTCATTTACGAGAGGGGAGGGTCACGGTTCTCCAAGACATCAGCGCGGCGCCCCCCGATAGCTACGCGGTTTACTAGTCCTCGCGCAGCTATGTGGGCTGACTCGTTGAGATTGGGCGGGGCTCCTTCAATGCGTCCCATATGAGCTGGAAACCAAACGAGTGTGTGTGGCTTGATTCCTTTGTCCCAAAGAATTCGTAAAGTTAGTTCCGATATTGTTTCTTTGGCAAATGCTAGGAACGCTGATCTCGAATCGCCGGAATGAGAAAATATCCTCGTTGAAGTGTAGAGTAATTTATTATTAAATGATATGCATACACTTAACACACGAACACACAGAGGAAGTTCGGAGGGAACAGGCTGACAACTGCCACCTGCATGGGCACATCTCCGGCCCGCTCATTCCGGTAGGGGGAAGCACAATGGAAAGATAGATAAGAGAAAAGAGCACGTCTTGATACGATTTGATTGACACCAGCGCCACGTAGCTTTGGGTTCTACTGTCGAGATGTAGCATACCGACATACTACCAAGCATAGCGAAGCATTAGAGAGTTTTAGTTTAGCGTGCGCAACGACCTAGCGTACGCAACGCGCGAGAGGGGCCAAGAGTGCGCATGCGCTGAACCTAAAAGAGATGCGTGCGCTTGCGCGCGCAGGGGATGCGCACGCTAGATCTTGGCGCTTTATACGTTGCGCCCACTACGGCCGCTGCATACCTTACCGGCGGCTCTCGAAGATCTCGAACAGCCGAGACCAAAACAGACAAGATGGCTGCGACCGAGAACACTGTGGTGGCTGTGGCAGCGAACGAAGTCCGTATGAATTTCGGTGCTTTTAGAACTTAAGTAAACAACCTGAAGCCAATAGATCAACAGGTGAGGTTGATTAGGATTGCTGATAAGCTGGAGCACAACATTGGACGACTAGACAACGTCGTTTACGAAGAAGCAGGAACCCGACGTAAAGCACCACGATGGATTAGTGAGTTTTGTATGGGGCTTCGTGTGTTGTGTGTGATCCCTTTGAACTGTGGCGGTTGCTACGTGTGTCTAGCAGGAATATGTCACAATGATCGCCTGCAAAATCATTCCAAGTGTTAGAAAGTAAAGGTTTCTTCAAGTCATGCATTTAGGGTGAATGTAGATGGAAGTCCGTGTTCTACGAAACTCGGGTGATTTTTCTCGCACATGGAGCCCTCATCATTGGGAAAACAGCTATCACGACATGAAGAATGGAACCTGAAGACGCCCCCGCCGATGGGGGTATTTTAGTACTTAGCGTTGAGCAATCCCAGTTTTTTTTTCTTTTGGCTCGTGATCTTAAAATATGTCCATAGCAAACAATAAATGGTAAATTGGCTATAAGCGATCATGATCACCGTCTCTGTGCCTCATGCTGCTAGTTCACCTAGCCTCAACTCCCCAAACCAGTACTCTTCCTCGGAAAAGATCACCTTGTCTCATGCATTCTCTGACTTGTGTGTTGCTGCGTCGACGAATATTGGTTATTACAGCTTCTTGCTTCTCCACGAGATGGCTGAAGCAACACTCAAAGACAGGCCTGTAGACGCTCAGGGGCAGTACACGTTTCAGATGCTGCGCACGGTTAACTAATGGTCTAGGACGCAGCCTTAAACGCAGCGTACGCAGCGCACAGCACGTTGCGGACGTACAGCATTGCGTACAATAAACTAAAATTCTCTATTATCTCGGCAACAGCGTCTCCCGCGGCTGCCAACAGTCAAACCAGCAAGGTGGCGAGTTGGGCCAGTTGGTTGATTTTGAAAATTTTCGTTAAGTGCGCTGAAAAACGGGGGCCAGATAAAGTAGACAGGGCAGCGCTGTCCCGTCTACTTCATCCTGTCCAAGTTAAGTTTCCAAAGATCAGTAAAACCAGTGAAGACCATGCTGTGGAGCGTTCGAGTTAAACTTTCATGCTGACCACTGTACATAACAGACTGTCCCCACCTCCTACATCATATATTCTTTCACGCACTAATACAGATTCAAGTCTTAGCTTATACAAGAGGGCTTCAAGGGTTTTAAGTATATTCTAGCTGCGGCGGCTGCATTTTCAATGAAGGCGAAAATGTTTGAGGCCCATGTACTTGGATTTATGTCCACGTTAACGAACCCCAGGGGATCAAAATTTCTGGATCCCTCCACTACGGCGTCTTTCTTATCATATCGTGGTTTTGGGACTCTAAACGCCAGATAATATATAAAGGGTTGCTGTAACGTACGCATTTACCGTGGCCAAATATTCTCGTTGGTGTTTGTGTATACATACATTGCGCGCCTCACTGAACATTTGTGGCGCTTTTTTCGGGCATCTACAATTATTTGAATCCTATAAAAGGAGCGGCAGGTGTTAAAGGGTAAAATTGCCATTTGTAGCACAAAGTTATGAGGATATCCAACCAGACTGCTGAGACAGAAACGCTTCATAGTTGACCTTTCGTCTTGCTGAGAGGGCAACCTATATCAGAAGTGGAACGTGCCACAGCGAAACACAAAGACGGGCTGGTTCTATTTAATAACAAAACACTACGCAAGAGCTACTGGTGATTCAATAATAAAAGCTAGAAAACAATTAAGCATGCTGTTTACACCTGAAAACTGCACCTGTATAGCAATATTCGCGGACGTAATGCCTCATCGCATGTCACGCGTAGCACCTTTCTGTCTTCTTTAAATATCGCTCGCTTAGTCCTCATGTATGTATCGCAACGCAGACAGCAATCGTCCCGCACTCTAATGGCTGTGCACTAATCGCCTGGAAAGGGTATATACCGCGAAACATATATATGGCGGCTGTCATGGCGAGCAGATACATAAATGTATAGGCATGCTTGAATGAATTCGCAAAATGGGCGTCCCGCTTGGTGGTGTAATAAATGAACATTTTGGGTCATTTGCGTGTAGTGCCCGGCATAGCTTGTGCGCAAATTTGTTTATAAAGGCACAAAAAGATCAAAGCAAAATTGGGCGTAGCAGGAACAAAGAGAGCTGTCAAAGCGCCCTTCAAGAGCCGAAAAAAAAGACAACAACAACAAGCGATTGTTGGAATTAAGCTGCTGCGAATAAAAATCTCGCACTAGCAAAGGGGTCGATACATAGCGACCATGTGTAAAGGCGAGGGTCAGTTAGGTACATTGCAGCAAGAGGTTTGAGATAGAAACACGTGGACGAGGAAATGCAAAACAAAGAAGATATTCAAGGCATGACGAAAGTAGGATTGGATATTCGAGGCCCCTATGCATCGTTTACGGAGTGTAGTAATCGTTATCGGCCGATAATGACCCGAAGAGAGTCCAGCGCTCATTCGCGCCTGACGCCCTATATTATGGTCAGCGAGAGGCACACCACGCTCCAGCTGTGATCCCGCAGGTTGTTCCCCCTTGATTGTCTTTCGCGCTGCAGCGCGGCGGCGATTATTTGAGCGCGCTTTTTCGGTAGAGCCGAGAAATATGACACTTGTCGGGGAAATGCTAACGATCGAGCGGCCTTGGGACGGCGGCAGTGGTGACGATTGGGCATGCTGGTCGCGGGGGTTGACCAGAAATCAATAGTTTTCAAGGACGTCCTGAAGCCAAAGTGGGCGCCAATCTGACCGGTGACAAGCTCCCTTGGACCGGAAGGAATTCTCTCGGTTAGCACAAACTTGCAGCACTTACACGCCTATAGCGGAAAAAGACAAGTTCTGGCCAAACGGGGACATTCAGTGGAACACGGAAGAAGAACCACTTTGTCGATGAGCTATCACTACAAGTGGACGTCGCGTAACCGTTATCACTAGCTCTTGGAGTAGTGTATCTGGTCCCAAGCGTACGAAATAAGAAGGCTGTAGGAGAAGCGTAGGAGAAGTGTAGTCGGGTGAAGGAAAGTGAAGGCATATGCGAAAAGATAATTTTCAGCTGGGGGGAGTGGGAGTCGAACTCGCACCATCCGGCACACGCCTACTGCGCTCATGATAACGCACTATATAACTGACGCCAGCAATTAAAACATGGTATCCGCCATCTTGGCCGTTAACGGCTTTATATATCTAGGTCCTATAGGAGTCAATTGTGCGTGCATACATAAATGCCCGAAAGAATGGCCGCGAGGATGGTGGAGCGCGGTGACTTAACTGGTCAAACAGCGCATGCATAAGAATCCGACCGGAAGGGACAACTTTCAGATGGATCATCGGTCGGCCGGTAAAAGGCAGCTTTAGCCGACTTCGATCAGTTTTGATGCTTCGCTATATACACTGCCACTTCGGTGTTTCGGCATGAGCAGACTCTGGCTTCGAGCGGGCGTCGAATTGTTCTCCACAACATCGGCCAACGCCGAAAATTCGCCGACTTACCTTGTAGTCGAGGCTTAAAGCTGTAGAAATATAGGTACCTCCCTCCCCTTCCATTTACCATCTCTGTGAACATCTAACAGATTATCTTGGCCGAGTTGCTGGGTAATGCCGTTTCGCAAAAAGTTCGCACTCAGGACAACAATCCTGCAGAAAATGGGCGCATATTCACCTAAACCACCACTACAGGCTTGCCGACTCCGTTCTCTACTTACGTAACCAGGCAGCGAAAAGACAAACAGTGCCTGAATATCTTTAGTGCAAATAATCCGTATACATACTTTTGCAAACGATAACTCATTGGTTCTGTCGCCTTCAGCTTGCTTTCTCATCTGCATGGCAGTTACCGTGCGCACTCCACCTTCCTTTCTCTCCTACTGCAACAGGCCTTGCTTACATTTAGCCTGTTGTGATAAACCATATAGCACAGTAAGCTAAAGAAGGTTTGATACTAGCACTTGCTTTTTTTTATTGCGATAGCAATTGGGTGATTCCACGAGAGATCGACACGGGTCCAAAAGTTGATATTTTAGATTTCATTGAGTATTTTATATTTCGTGCACCTCTCACCAGGTTGCCCGAAGGTCAACTTCGTTTTATGATTAACGGCATAACTTACGAGAAAAAAAATATCAAACTTCACCAACACGGAGGCACCAATTTCGTCACCTGTCATTTTCGAAAATTGCAGATGCTGTAAAAAGACAAATAATTTTGTTTCAAGGAAGATATTTTTTACCTGAAATGCATGTCTAATGAAGAATGAATTCATATGGTTTGAAGTTTCTAGACCTTAAGAAAACAGCTTTTAAATATGTCTAATTTTTCGACAGTTTAAAATAAGTTACGCATTCCCAATTTTTTTTTCTCCGAAAGTAATGCAAGCAGCGTTTTCAAACTTGACACGTTTTAAGGATATAGTGTGTTCATTAGGCACATAAATTATTGCTGCCGTAGGGCAAATGTAATTTTTTATATATTGCCTCAAAGTTCTCATATTGGCAAAAGTGTACTCCACTTAAATTTGAATAATAAAGAAACACCATCTTCGATTTTTCTTAAAATCTCATAAATAAACAACCGAAAGCCATCATACAGTAATATAGAAAAACATGTTGCATTATATTGTTTTTAGCGACAATTTTCGTGGTACTAATCAGAGCCTTTCGAGAATGCGCTGATAAGTTGAGAAATCTAGAAATCGGAACGGAAAAGCGGCAATAAGCTTCAAACGCGAGTAAACGTGACCGCATTTGGTGAAGAAAGGCTGTTTTAGCAGATAGGAGTAACTATTTTGAACACGGTACTCTACAGTATCTGAATTCACTCTTATACGTAGAGTACTGATACTTCTAATATGTGGTGCCTCTCCATTACTGACACACAGATGGAGCTGCTGTGACGGCCATGTGTTTGCAACACGTTGGGTAAGAGAATTGAATGTTGAGTGAATTCATAAACGATTCATAACAAAATTTTATGATTTGGGGCAAGAAGACTGCCGCATTAGACTGAAGAACACGCTTTAGGGCAAGTTGTCATCCGTCGTCTGCTCTACAGATGAATTGCTGTGCGCAGTATCTCGGAGGCAATGCTTTAGATCATATGGTTCAAAGTAGGAACAAAGATTACGCCTCCCGTAATTTTATTGACAAAAACATTGTGAAATTCATTTTAACGTACTATACTTCAGTTTTGCATTCGCACTGAGTATACTTGCGCACAAGTATACACAGTGCGAATGCAAATGTGATCGTATTCGTAGTCTTGTACAGGTTTTAAGTGAACACACACACACACACACACACACACACACACACACACACACACACACACACACACACACACACACACACACACACACACACACACACACACACACACACACACACACACACACACACACAAACACACAGTCATAAGCACGATTAGAACGACATGGATGCTTAGCACGGGGACTAATGTTTATAGTATTATACCAATGCTAAGCTATTCCAATTAGGTATCTTCACAATTCATGGCTGTCCCGCCGTGGTGGTCTGGTGGCTAAGGTATTCGGCTGCTGACTCTCAGGTCGCGGGCCCGAATCCCGGCTGCAGCGGCTACATTTCCGATGGAGGCGGAAATGTTGTAGGCTCGTGTGCTCAGATTTGGGTGCACGTTAGCGAACCCCATGGGGTGGAAATTTCCGGAGCCCTCCACCATGGCGTCTCTCATAATCATATGGTAGTTTTAGGACGTTAAACCCCACATATCAATCAAGAAATTCGTGACTCACTGTGTAATGTAAATCAGGAAGTGTGGCACAAGTAATGCACGCTTTTTCGGCTTTTTTTGAAAAAGCTAGACGAAGAATAGTTTGCTAGGGAAATAAAATAGGCAGTCGTACCTTTCACTATGCCTCACTATTAATGATTCAACGCTGTTCGTTCGAACCACAAAGAGCCCACAATTGGATTGTAAAAGGTAAACTTGTGTAGATGCAGAGGTGTACTAGTCAGCCCTGCCCCAAATTTCTGTCCTTTAAATGCCTAGTTTTTCCGCGCAAGCATAGATTCTCCATGTGTCATATCACCGTCGCTCAGTGTGTCAAAGACGTCCTAGTTGGAGAGACGTTCCACAGGCAATTCACTCTGGTTAGAGCCCCAATTAGCTAGCATGTCACCCACGTTCTCGGAGTGAAACAACTTTTTTTTTACTTCCGAGTTGAATAATGTTAAACTGTCAGTCAGTGGAGTACATTTCATGCTTGATTTATTGGCGCCATTTACTGAGAAGTACCGCCAACTTGAAACTTTAGAGGTATTGGTTACATGTATCTGCACTATGGTGTTATAGGGAGTCATCACAGGGGTGACGTTCCGCATAGAACCCTTCCTGTGAGAGCATTCAGCGATGCAATGTGGGCAAGGCAGGTGTCAGATCATCATCACCACCACCACCACCATCATCATCATCATCATCATCATCATCATCATATGTTTCCGAGAATATTTTCAATCCATATGTGAGATTTAACGTCCCAAAACCACATTTGATTATGAAAGACGCTGTAGTGAAGGGCTCCGAAAATTTTGACCACCTGGGGTGTTTTAGCGTGCACGCAAATCTGGGCACACAGACCTACAGCATCTTAGCGTCCAACGAAGAATGTTTTCCAGTGGCTTGACTAATTGAAAGGGTCGTCCTAGACAGCACTGACAGCGTTTATGGAAACATCAACACGGTCGAGTTTCGCTATGCTCACGCCAGTCAAACGAGGAGCCATGTGAAGCGTCTGAAATATCTCAGCGAGAAGTTTTCACAGCGCGTGTTTCACTGGTTTGCACTTCTAGAATTAGGTGAAGTAGCCTGACATAACCACATCTTCTAAAGTGGCTATATTATACAGCGTGAGTTTTTCATACACACGATGTGTGCATGAATAACGGTTGGGCCAAACGCAGAATTTGAACTATATCATTCTTTGTCCCGTGGCGGAAATAAAATTCGCGCACCTCAGGACAAAAAAAAAAAAAACCTCTTAGCAGAGACGACCATCCCCTTGACCCAATTTCAATTTCCCTCAACCTGAATATATTCACGGTGGTTGCGATGGTGGATTAAAGGGGTTGCAAGCTCGAGACCGTGCGTGTAAGTCCCACACGGCTTGTGATAAGAGGATTATTTAAGATTCATTACCGATCACCTGCCCACGCGCCGATGACATGTTCGCATGTTGGAGTGCCTTAATCAGTATTTCGTTTTCATATTTCTGTTAATTCGGTGTTGCTACTCGGGCTGTGCTACAAGTGCAAGTATAAATCTGCACCCGAACTCAGGAAAACCGTTCACGTCATAAACGATCTAAAGAGAACCTTTCAGCCAACTCTGATGATGGACGCGTCATTCATTTACAGAACGCAGCCTACCAATGCCCATATTGACATGCGAACAAAAATCACAGTGAATTCACTTCCTGATAATCAATCAGTGCTTATGACTGACCGATTATGTTGACGAAGTATAGGCGAGTATATGGGTCCATTTGACCACTGAAAACGCGCGGAAAGGAAAAATAAGAACTATAGAAATGGAATAGTCATAATTTTACGTCTAAACAATGACTACGTTAATTGTTATTATTTATTTTATTTTATTTTTTTACGTGCACATGAACCAACCAGGGAAATATTTTCACGCATTTACCAATATGCACATTCATCGATGTGGCCAGTTCCCCATCCGGAGTAGCATGCTAGACGCTGCGCGAGGCAAACTATTTCAGCGCTCATGATAGAGCGTGTCCCTCTCAGCAAGCTATAACAGAAACATGGATAGGAATGAAAAGGCTTAACTGGCGTCTTTGCACCATTGCACGCACTATAGTGGAGGAATTCCACACAGTTTACACACTGCTGGAACCTTTGTATTCTCCTTCCGTCAGAACGTATGTGGTCGCCTTGACAAGACTTGTTATTACAGACGCCTTGTTGGTGTTTGTGATATGAATACACATTAGTTAAGAGCTACGAAGTCATGGAGCTTCCCTCTGTATAATAATAATAATAATAATAATAATAATAATAATAATAATAATAATAATAATAATAATAATAATAATAATAATAATAATAATAATAATAATAATAATAATAATAATAATAATAATAATAATAATAATAATAATAATAATAATAATAATAATAATAATAATAAATTTCTATTACCATTACTACTGCTGTTTGTGCTGCTGACATCAAAATCAATTATTTTGAGGGATCTGTCTTTCATCTCTTTCCAGAGCTTTTAAACTCAATTTCAGACCTATATTCTTCTTTTCACATCGAGGTTGACAAGGAACAGCGCTTAAATGACCCTTCGATGGGATGTCTCTGGGATGTCTTTTTGTGGGGTGCTGACTCTGAGGGATGCCTCTTCAAGACTTTTCGTGGGGTGATGCACGACGACATGCTTCATCCCCCTGAGTGTCAAGTGTTGAAAGTGCTGTGTAACGTGGACATTCTCTACAAGAATGCACATGATCTACGTACCAAGAAAAATGAGTTTTTTGCTAATGTTCTTTCGTCTTCTTTTCCTATTATCGCCATTCTTGAAACTTGGCTGGGCCCTGAAGTTCTCTCATCTGACTTTTCCCCCCGACTTTCACCACCTTCCGCAGTGACTGAGATTTCTGTGCAACCAGAAAGAAAGGCGGTGGCATGCTGATTTAAGTTCACTGAAATCTGTTTTACGGAAAGACTTAGAACCTTTCAAACAATTATCTGGTTGAATATCAGCCTGGAGCTCCGAGAAGAAATTGTTGATTAGATGTGTCTACCGCCCAGCATTTCCCCTGCCTTGTTTCATGATGTCATGTTTTCCACTGAACATGTGAATTCATCTCATAGTGGGCATAGCATTATTGTTCTTGGTGACTTCAATGTGCCTGGAATTGACTAAATTACGCTTACCTACTCTCATTATATTCATTTCCAGAAAAATTGCGGACTGCTCTTGAATTTTCTGGCGTTTAATTCTATTGAGCAACACAACGCAGTCGTCAATTGTAAAAACAGCGCCTTGAACCTCTGTGTATCAAACGATCGACTCGTTAAAGTTGCATGCTGCGACATCTGTTCTGTTCATCCTGACAGATTCTACCCACCACTTAGTGCAAGATTATCTGTATGTGCCGAAACTACAAGCAACAGTAGTCATATTAAGCAATCTCCAAAATTTGCTTTCAAGAGAGGGGCCTACATGGGCTTTTATCGTTACTCAGCCGTTGATTGGTCCCAAGTTACTGAAAAACCAAATGTTCATGACAAAGTTGAGAAGTTTACGGAGCCTGTATTAAACAGCATGCGTAAGTTTATACCGCAATATACACGTAAACACCATAAACTTCCCCTCTGGTTTTTCCCTGAACTGATAAGTACACTGAAGCATAAAGATCGCACGCACAAAAAGACTAAATGTTCTCCATTGAGCAAGTGGAAGGCAAAGTTCAACTTTTTCCGAGGTCTATCTTAACGCCTATACAAATGGGACCACCATTCATGTATTGTATTATTAGAAAAAAAATTTCTGACAGGCCAGCTGTTTTAAATGTCTGTACGCAATCGGTCTGACAAAAGTGGCGAGTCCTTCAGGCTATTGGACTCGGACGTTGTCAAGGTACATGCCGTTGCTGGCAGTTTTCCTACGAATTTTTCATTCGTTTATAAGACCTCAGACTTTTAGACTCAGATAGTACAACAGTCCAAGGCAGTTAGCACATTTAGCAGTCTTTCGCTGGATGAAAAGCTCATCTGCTCATGCATTAAGCGCTTAAAACCGTCCTTATTGTGTGGCCCAGATAGCAACCCTTCCACCATACTTAAAGCTTATGGTAGTATATTTACCCCAGTACTGACTACAATATTTAAGAACTGTTTGAACTCTTGCACATTTCCCAGAATGTACGAAACTGTGCGTGTTTCTCCAGTATTTATGTCGGGCTGCAAAACTGGTGTTTCTAATCATTTCCCGGTTTCTCCACTGTGTGCCACGTTGAATATCTTTGAGCTGGCTCGTCACAACATATTGTATGTTAGCGTGAATAATTCACTGATTCCTAATCAACACAGGTTGATTGGTCACTCAACTACCACAAAGCTGGCTAGTTTCATGACCCAAATCTCTTCTCCTGTTTCGCACAGAGGACATGTTGATGCAACCTGAGCAAGGCTTTTCACGTTGCCAGCCACTCACTGTTTTTTGTTTGAACTTGCAAACGTTGATGTTGACTCGTCTGTTGTGAATCTCCCGCACAGATATCTGAATAGTATATCATAATATACTGACAAAAATGGCCAAACGTCTTCCTTGTACAAAGTGACTAGTGGAGTACCTGAGGGATCCGTATTAGGCCCACTCTTACTTTTAATTTACGTTAATAATGTATCTTTTGCAAGTTGTTCTTCTTTTTTTGTTTTGTATGCTGATTATATTAAAATATTCAAGGGGAATTCATTCAGTCAACGACTGTCGCTTGTTGCAGTAAGATTCCTGTTCTTTCTCTGAATGGTGCGATAACAATAACCTCTGTCTGAATACCTCAAAGACCAAATTCATGAGTATACCTCGCAAAACATCCATCGTGTCATTTCCGTACTCTGTCAATACGATGTTCTTATGTAAAGTATATGAATTCAGTGATCTTTGTGTTCTTTTTGATAGCATGCTAAATTTTTCTGCTCAAACTAAACGTGCTGCCATGCGTGGCCTTCGTTCTCTTGGCTTCATTTGTAGAATCTCTCGAGAATTCAGTTCTCCTTCAGCCTTCCACAAATTGTACACCGCTATATGTCTTCCTCAACTTGGATATGCTTCTGTGATCTGAAACGGCATTGCTAAATCTGGCGGTGACACCATTCAGCAAGGCAAGTCCAGCAAAAATTCATAAGCATTTACAATCATCGTTTCGCTAGAAATAGCTCTGGATCTCGTTTTAACACTGCCCGATTATTATCATTGCCATCACTTCACTGCCGACGAAATCGCGCTCACTTACTATTCCTTTACAAACTAGTTTATGGTATGTTATCCTACCCCTTACTTGTCAGTTGCGTATAATTTTCGGATTCCGCGTAAATTAACAGAAAGAATAGATCATTCCATGTACCTGCCAACTTCTATACCCTACTGTTTAGAGAATACAAAGTCTATATAATGTTAACTTTCATGATCTGTATGTTTTAACAGTACACTGTCATTATTTTTATTTCAGATCTGCACTGTTTTAACATAGTTTTTCACAGTGTACAGATTCTTCCCTTTCCGTCTTTCAGGAAGGTTTCTGCATAGATGTGTATATTCCTCTTAATTTTCCACTTTCTTTTTATTATTCTCGTTTTGTCTTTTCATTCTTCCACTTTTGCGCTGATTTTCTTTTGTTCTTTGTATTTTCACTGTTTATTGGATTTTTCTAAAAAAGCACCTGTATTGCATTATTTGTATTGTTTTATTTTTGTGTGCAGCTGCATAAGGCTTCATGATTGTTCCAGAGCACATTAAATACACGTATTATTATTATTATTATTATTATTATTATTATTATTATTATTATTATTATTATTATTATTATTATTATTATTATTATTATTATTATTATTATTATTATTCAGACTACTGTGGGAGAAACTTGACGCATCGTTATACTTGCCACTGGGAGCTAGATCGACCACGCATTCCATCGCGGGGGCATATCAAAGTCCGTGGAGACAAAACTTCTTCTATCGATGCGCCTGGTCACCTTTTACGTGATCGGTCACCGGTACATCTGCGGTTTTCTTATCACGCTCATCACTCACATGAGCGGTGACCGCAGGGCTGTGGGGAAACCATGTTACCCAAGGAAAAGGTTGCCTGATTGTGTGCCATGATGTTCGAGCAAGACTTTTAGCGTTAAAGCGTATCCCTTCGCCCTTGACCTCTGAAACAACCGGGGTGGCAGCGAAAGCAATAAGGAAGTTGTCTACGTATGAAAGCTCTAGTTATCAGGCTCACATCATGCCATCATGGTAGCATATATGTAGGAGACCGGTTGTGGGTGTATAAATACACCAATGCCCACGCGGACTGTACGTACTGTATATACAGGGTGCCGGAGTTTTAAAATATGCCGAAACACGCAATGACGACGCAATCAAATGCATGTTGCTTACTGTTGCCTGGAGTGAGTCAGGCTGTTCTTTGTGCTCTCACTACTTGTCTGACAAGGTAACTTTTATCAACAAACGTCTTCAGCAGCGAAAAAGGGCTAGACAGTCCAATGAGAAAGTTGTACGTTGGTTTACAAAATGTCTGGTTAGACAGTTTCGTGTTTTAGATCAGTAAACTTTTAGTGTTTTCCAACTAACTGCAAATGCCCGCAAAATGCAAGAAAAAAAAAACCATGCAACAAGCCCACTCGCGTGTCATTCAGCACGATTATGTGGTTCTTAAAGGGAAAAGAAGAGAAAAGTGAGCCCCATAACTGTCTGCATCAGAGTGCGACACCTCAACAGTAGCTCACAAGGGATGGCGGTAAGGAGTGATAAAAAGGATATGATTAAAAGGTATATATAGAGAGAGGAAGGAGATAGCAAGGCGCAGGGACAGCGAGAGACGGAAGTAAAGAGAAGATAGGAAAGATGGACATGGTCGCAAGAGTTCGAGGACGGGCCACCACTCGACGAGAGCTCTTGGCGGCGACAGGAGGTGGCGTAGGACGAGCCCAGTCTGCCAGAGCTGCGCTGTCGTCGGAGATCGCGAGGGCACAATCGGTCGGCACGAAATGCAGCGAGCGAGTCCTCGATTATTCTAGCGTTCCCGAACGTTCCGTGTGCATAGATTTGACCGATTGCGTTGTGTCGACAGGGCTGCAACGATGGTGGTGGTTTTGCGATGAACACACTTTGCCATCGGCCACGAAAGCTATGCTGTGACTGCCTACCACTGTCTTGAACCGGCAAATAAGTTACGGAAGGTCGGGCGGAAAGTGGTTCAGAAGCTATTGCCAGTGACATCAGCATGGATAGTTATGGGAGCTGCGATTGAAGCGCGACTATGTGCGGAAGGAACAAACACTATAGTAGTGAAAAACGAAGTTTGATTCAAAGTCGACGCAATCAATATGCTTAATCACATTTCTTTTTCGCAACAATATTATGTAGGTGTAATTTGGAAAGGATCTATAAGTTTTTTATTATTACGAAAAATCTTTTTAGCACCCTCTGCCCACACTATTACTACTCAGTGCAACCCTTGCACTACTAGGGCTTACATGGCAAGGCCCACTCGTAAAATTCGTCTGCAATGAGACACCCCTTCAGGTCTTTTAGTGCTCCGCGCTTGCTTGCGTTCTCTGCTGTGCGCGAAATTGTGAGCTGCATTTTATCTTTGTGAGTGCAGTGTCCAAGGGGCAGCAGAACGATGCGTATTACATTTGACACCAAATGCTTCAGTTAGAACCTGCGGAAACAATGTGCTGTGCAAGGATGCAGTGGTAACAAACGTATCCCTGGGTGACCCATGTCTTCTAGATAAGAAACAAGGGCAATGGTTTGGAATACAGTGCTCGCTGGTCTTTCATCCACTAGTGCTCCTTCAGCCCGGCTTCCTACTTAAGCATGCAGTGCCTATGATCATTCGCGTTATCGGTAAGCACATCGCCAAGTTATCACGCTGCGATTCGCATGTCTGCATTCGCATTCGTAGCGGTTATTTTTCGAAACATAATGCAACAAAAAAAAAAAACTTAGCACAAGTTGTGTTCGCATACTTTTTCGTGCTTATTACCATTGCGTGCAGTGCAATAAATATGACTTATTGTTATCATTGAATAAATCTGAAAGGTCATAATTTTCGCGTGACTAGGCGTCATTTATTCCTGTTAAAACTGAAGAACACAAGCACTGTGCATGCTGAAAAGCCTGTGTATGTGTGAAGAAAATAAGCAACGCTGCAGATATGACAGGTATACGCTGTCGGTTGCTTTATATAATATATCTGCGGAAAATGCCACGAACGCTGAAAAAAAAGTTTGAAGAATGAGTTTTCTTGTAAAACCAATTATAAGTCAATGATAGTACACTTAAACATCACTACCTAGTCATGAGTATATAGATTGAATTGAAGCGCACTCGTGAAGGACTTGCCGGCGATTGCCTTAGTGCGAGTCCCTTGCGGTCAGGGGCATATGAGAGTAATTTGAGATCTAATTTCGCGCTAGTGCACACAAGATGACGTCACTTGTTTATAAGCTATTCAGTCACATTCGCTTTATTTTTTTTAGTTCAGCCGGAAGTGTTCCCTCCTCACAGAGATGGCGCTAAACCCCATGGGCAGCTAATCAGCCGCCATTTTCCGAACGTATAGGCTTCTATGGAGCCTTCGCTACCTGTTGTATTTACCTTGGAACCAGTGCGAAGGAAGCGTATTGTTCGTACGCAGAACGTTTGGGAGCACCACAAACATGGCGCTACGCGTGCCAGTGGGTTTGAGACGTGGTATTTTGGGTATTTCGTGGTCATTTGTAGTTAGCAGGAAAACACTAATAATTAACAGATATAAAGCTAGAAAGTTTCTAATCGCATGTTTTGCCAATCGATCGACAACTTCGATTGATATGTGGGGTTTAACGCCCCAATACCACAATATGATTATGAGAGACGCCGTAGTAGTGGAATGCAGCTAACGCAGCCGGGATTCGACCCCGCACCTGCGGGTCAGCAGCCGAGTACCTTAGCCACTAGAACCGATTTAAAACTTTCTCATTGAAATTTCGACCCATCTTAATTCCTTCAGAAGTTCATTAGTTAAAAATGTGTAATGAAACAATTAATCAGAACACAAAAAAGAGTGATTTAATCCATGCAGTAAACGGTCAGCAAAATGCATTTGGTCGGATCGTGATTACACGTGTTTGCGTATTTTTAAACTCTGGCTGAATGTAGCTGGGACTACCTGCGCGACACGCAAACACACACACACACACACACACACACACACACACACACACACACACACACACACACACACACACACACACACACACACACACACACACACACACACACACACACACACACACACACACACACACACACACACACACACACACACACCACACACACATATATATATATATATATATATATATATATATATGTGTGTGTGTGTGTGCGTGCTATATATATATATATATATATATATATATATATATATATATCACCCATGATCGGTTGCTGTCTCGTTTATTTCTTTACAATATATATATATATAAATTTATATCAGCTGCTGCAGCTAGCCTCACCCACAAGAATTTTGTCATGTGGCCCATCGACAATGCTTGCAGTCATGGCTGAGTGTGATGACGAAGACCAAAACTTGCACTCTGACACAGACGCGCATGCTAGGTGAGCGAGGCGATGGGGTGGAGGAAAAAAGACAGAATAAATAAATAAATAAATAAATAAATAAATAAATAAATAAATAAATAAATAAATAAATAATAATATATATATATATATATATATATATATATATATATATATATATATATATATATTGTCGCTGTACAACGCGAATAAAACACAGATACACGTTGGGACGAAGAAAGCAGCGTGTCCTCAACAGCTCAGTCACAAGATCGTCTTCTTCAGCCTTGAGAGAATATAGAGGCCCACTACCTCGTGCCAACTAAATGCCCCATCATCGTTATAATCCACATGTAGACACGCGTCATTTTCCTCTCTCCCAAAGAGCATCGCCCCGATGCGCAGTCTGTAATGCAGTTTTTTTTCTAAATTAAAGTATCATGCAATCACTCGCTGACGTAGGGTTTCATGCGGACTACGTGAACGAGTTCAGGATGGTGCTGGCGACGCCTTGTAGTATACGAACAGTCGGGAACAACTTCGTAAGTGACATCGCTCAGTCGTCGCACAACTAGGTATGGTCCAAAGTATCTTCTTAAGAGTTTTTCGGAAAGCCCTCGTTTTCGTATGGGCGTCCAAACCCATACTTTGTCGCCCGTTTGGTAGACGACTGTTCAGCGGTGAGCATTGTAGCGGCCTGCATCGTAGTCTTGCTGCTGGCTGATCCGTAAACGCGCAAGTTGCCTAGTTTCTTCTGCGCGTTCCGTAAACGTGTCGGCGTCCGGGACGATGTCGTCGCCTTCGTGCGGTAACATTGCATCTAACATGGTTCGCACTTCCCGTCCATGAACGAGGCTGAAAGGTGTCATGCGGGTCGTTTCTTGCTTGGCCGTGTTGTATGCAAACGTTATGTAAGGCAAGATTGTATCCCAATTTTTGTGTTCGACGTCAACGTACATCGAAAACATGTCTTCAATGGTTTTGTTTAGACGCTCTGTCAGCCCGTTCGTTTGTGGGTGGTATGCGGTGGTCTTACGATGCGTTGTTCCACTCAGCATCAAAACATGGTCCAAAAGAGCTGCTGTAAACGCGGTTCCTCTGTCTGTGATTACGATGGTTGGTGCACCATGCCTCAGTACAATATTTTCGATAAAAAATCTTGCCACCTCCGCTGCTGTACCTCTCTGGATAGCCTTTGTCTCGGCATAACGGGTCAAATAATCCGTCGCGACGATAACCCATCGGTTGCCTGCAGTAGAAGTAGGGAGTGGGCCCAAAATGTCCATGCCGATCTGGTGGAATGGAGTCATTGGGACCTGTACGGGTTGCAGGAGGCCAGCTGGTTTAGTTGGCGGTGACTTGCGTCGCTGGCAGTCGAGACAGGTACGAACGTGGTGCTTCACGGCTGTGGTTAGTCTTGGCCAGTAATACCTTTGCTGTACCCTGGCCAACGTTCTTGTGTAACCCAAGTGGCCAGAGGTAACCTCGTTGTGGCATGCTTTCAGTACTTCGGTGCGAAGGGCTGCTGGGATGACGAGCAGATAGGCAGATCCCGTCGACGAAAAATTTCTTTTATAGAGTACTCCGCCACGTAAACAAAATGATGACAACGCTCTTGCGAAAACTCTTGGCGCCTTCCGAGATCTGCCATCCAAGTAGGTAATTAAGCCAAGCAACTCAGCGTCATCTCGTTGTTGCTGCGCAATGGTGGTCGTGTCGAGGACACCGAGAAATGATGTTTCCTCCTCCTCGGGTAGGGTTGCCGACTCAATGGGTGAACGGGACAAACAGTCGGCGTCCATATGTCGCTTCCCTGACTTATGTACGACTGCCATGTCGAATTCCTGTAGCCTGAGACTCCAACGCGCTAATCGGCCGGTAGGGTCTTTAAGATTAGTTAACCAACACAGTGAGTGGTGGTCGCTAATTACTTTGAAGGGGCGACCATATAAATACGGACGAAATTTCGTAACCGCCCATACCACGGCGAGACATTCCTTCTCAGTCGTGGAGTAATTAGCCTCAGCACGTGTTAACGTTCTGCTTGCGTAAGCGATTACCCTTTCTGCGCCATCTTGCTGCTGCACAAGCACAGCTCCCAGACCAACATTGCTAGCATCGGTGTGAAGCATCGTAGGGGCTCTCTCGTCGAAGTGGGCAAGGACTGGGGGTGTTTGTAGTCGCTGGCGAAGATCGTTAAAAGCAGCTTCCTCTTCGTTATTCCACTCAAAGGTGACGTCTTCTCTTGTAAGGCGAGTTAGTGGTGATGCTATGCGTGCGAAGTCCGCGATAAATCGTCGATAATACGCGCAGAGGCCGAGAAAGCGTCTGACAGCCTTTTTATCGGTCGGCATAGGGAACTGTTCAACGGCTGCGATTTTTTCAGGGTCGGGACGAATACCAGCATGACTGACGACATGACCAAGAAATCGCAGCTCTTCGTAGCAAAAGTGGCACTTCTCAGGCTTCAACGTCAGGCCCGCGGACTGTATGGCTCGTAAGACCACCTCAAGTCTTTCAAGGTGCTCGTCAAACGTCGCGGAAAACACTATGACGTCGTCCAGATATACTAAGCATGTTTTCCACTTCAACCCAGAAAGCACGGTATCCATGAGTCTTTGAAAGGTAGCAGGGGCTGAGCACAAACCGAATGGCAAGACCTTAAATTCATATAACCCATCTGGTGTCACAAAAGCGGTCTTCTCGCGGTCTCTCGGGTCCACCTTGATTTGCCAATATCCACTCCGCAAGTCCATTGAAGAGAAGTATCGAGCATGTCGAAGTCTGTCGAGAGAGTCGTCTATACGCGGTAGTGGATATACGTCTTTCTTGGTCAGCTGATTTAGCTTCCGGTAATCCACACAAAAGCGCAGGCTGCCGTCCTTTTTCTTAACGAGGACTACAGGTGACGCCCAGGGGCTCTGTGAAGGCTGAATGACGTCATCTTCAAGCATTCTGTCTACCTGCTGTTGTATCGCTTCACGTTCTTTTGGAGCCACGCGATAAGGGTTCTGGTGAATAGGTCTCGCCGTTTCCTCGGTAATTATTCGATGCCTGGTTATAGGCGTGCGGCCAACTCTTGATGTTGTCGAAAAGCATTCTTGAAATTTGGCCAGTAACTCAAGGAGTCTGCGTCGGTCGTCTTTTGGTAAAGTAATGCTAACGTCCAGAACAGGCGCTGAATCAAGATTTAGCGACTCGTCGACTACCGCCAAGCAGCCTTCGGCATCTATGACATCGTCGAAGTAAGCGACAGCCGTGCCTTTAGGAAGATGCCGGCGCTCAGCACTAAAATTGGTCAGCAGCAAGTCCGTGCGTCCAGCAGCAACTCTGACGATACCTCGTGCGACAGAAATACCGTGGGTGAAGAGCAGCGAGCTTATTCGGTCCGCAACTCCTTCGGCGTCAAACTGAGCAGCGGCGGCCACAGAAACAAGCGTGCATGACCTCGGAGGGAGAACCACATCGTCATCAGTAAGACGCAGTTGGTTTGGTCGCGCCTCTGGGGAATTGGGTAAGCCCGAACAGTTGTAAAACGTAATCAAGCTCTCTGGTATGTTGATGACGGCACCATATTCCCGTAAAAAGTCCATGCCGAGAATTACGTCTCTGCAGCATGCGGCGATAACGACGAACGACGCAGTGAAAGAAGAACCTCCGATGTCAATCCTTGCGGTACATCTTCCCGACGGCATCAATAACTGGCCTCCTGCTGTTCTTATATGAGGGCCCGTCCACGGCGTCTTCACTTTTCTGAGGCTGTCGGCGAGGTCCTGACTGATAATGGAGAAGTCGGCACCAGTGTCGACTAAAGCTGTGACTTTCTGGCCGTCGAGAAGAACACTAAGGTCAGCAGTCACAATTTCATCGTTTTCACGGCTTATCGGCTGTATGGCGTCGTGCTGTGGGGGCTTCTTGTCGTTATCTTTATGGCCTGCAACCTTGCCCCCGGAGGTCGCCGCTTTCAGTTTCCCCGGCGTGGGCTAGGTGACCTTCTTGTATTAAGGTTCGCATAGGTGCGGTGGTGCGACAAAGGCGAACGCGCGGGGGACGGAGAGCGGGACTGACGTCTCGGACCAGGAGGGTGAGCAGGCATTGCTTTCTCTGTAGTGGTAGAGCCGTCCTCAAAGTGATAACGGGCTCCATAGAAAGAGTTGTCGTCACGGCGCGGAGTGTATTCGTCGTTGGCACGTCGGCCGTCAAACCAAGGTCGTTGGGGACGGAATGAATCACCTCGATGCCAGCAATGACGAGCAATATGTCCTGCACCTCCGCAGTGAAAGCATAGTGGACGCCTGTCCACAGTGCGCCATACATCTGTTTTCCGGGACGGTGGACGCGTCGATGCCCATGGGGTGGCTGTGGATGGCTGGTTGTAGAGCTGTAGCGTAGGTGGTTGATACAGTGTCTGCTCTTGCGGCGGATACGAAGGGGCCATCGGCACCTGGTGGTACAGCGTCGGCATAGCGGGTGGTGGACGTCAGAGAGCGGCAGCGTAGCTCATAGAACGCTGCTGAGCATCAGGACTAGTCGTAGACAACGCTTGGTGGTTTTTATCACGTACGACTTCAGCGATCGATGCGATGGGATTTTCAGCAACAGGATTCCGCAACTTCTGCAGTTCCTCGCGAACTATCTCCCTTATCCAATCTCGCAAGCAGCTCTGACTCTCAGACGTCATGGCGTTAGCATTGATTGGGACATTGCAGGACATGCGGTCGTATTGCCTGCAGCGTTGATGAAGGGCCCGCTCGATAGCCGTAGCCTCCTTAATGAAGTCAACCACGGTAGTCGGGGGGTTGCGCAGTAGCCCGGCAAAAAGCTGCTCCTTGACACCGCGCATGAGGTAACTCAACTTTTTATCTTCCGTCATGTGCGGGTTAGCTCGTTGAAAGAGACGAGTCATGTCCTCGGCAAACATTGCAACGGTTTCGTTGGGTTTTTGAACCCGTAGCTCCAATAACTGCTGCGCACGGTCCCTTCTATCAATATTGGCGAACGTATCGACGAACTTCTCTCGAAAGTCGGGCCAAGCTGACAGATTGCCTTCTCTATTCTCATACCAAGTACGAGCACCGTCGTCAAGGTAGAAATAGGCGCGTGAAAGCTTTTCCTGTTCCGACCAATGATTTGCCTTGGCAACACGCTCATAGTGGTCAAGCCAGTCGTGAACGTCTTCATGGGCACCACCACTAAAGCGTTCGGGAACGAGGGGTTGAAAGAGGGTCACCTGAGGAGGGTGCGTCGGAAAGCTGCCTTGGGGCACCTGTTGCGAGCTTGCGTTAGCCATTGGTTGAGCTGTGTGGTGCCTAGCAGGTTCCGGCGAGTGAGTCAGCTCTGGCGCGAGGCCTCGCAACCGTCGACTGGAGCGATGCACCGGTTTTTTTACAGGTGACAATGCGTTTGGACTCGATGAGCGGCTCCCAGTGGGCGTGTGGAGCATCAGACAGGGTTGCGGCCCAGCACTTCCACCAGTGTCGCGGTACAACGCGAATAAAACACAGATACACGTTGGGACGACGAAAGCAGCGTGTCCTCAACAGCTCAGTCACAAGATCGTCTTCTTCAGCCTCGAGAGAACCTAGAGGCCCACTACCTCGTGCCAACTAAATGCCCCATCATCGTTATAATCCACATGTAGACACGCGTCAATATATATATATATATATATATATATATATATATATATATATATATATATATATATTTTGTTGTAGGCCCGTGTGCTCAGATTTGGGTGCACGTTAAAGAACCCCAGGTGGTCGAAATTTCCGGAGCCCTCCACTACGGCGTCTCTCATAATCATATGGTGGTTTTGGGACGTTAAACCCCACAAATCAATCAATCAATCAATATATATATATATATATATATATATATATATATATATATATATATATATATATATATATATATTGTGAAGGAATAAACGAGACAGCACACGATCTTGGGTCAGCTGTTGTATTCTGTCTATTCTTCCTCCATGAAAAATTGAATTGCTGCTCAAGAAAAACAAGGGAGACAGGAAAGAGCGCAGACTACAGACTGTTTATTGTTATTTCAATTTTTCAAGTATGAACCAACTAGTCTGCAAAAAAGTATTGCTTTTACCTCCACCCCATCGCCTCGCTCCCGTAGCATGCTCGTCTGTGTCGGAGTGCCAGTTTCGGTCTTCGTCATCACACTGAGCCATGACTGCAAGCATTGTCGATGGGCCACATGGCAATGTTCTTGTGGGTGAGGCTAGCTGCAGCAGTTGACAGTGCTTCAGGTGGGTGGGGTTGGCTGCATCGTCGTGGTCGGCTCCGACCATGCTGGAAGTTTGTCGAAATTGGCTCCGGCGACCGACACTGGCTATGTCACCTGGGTAATTCGTCATGTCGTGGTGGGGACTGAGTCCTGGTTGGTCTCTTTGTTGATGATGACTCCATGGGACGACATTGATTGCCGTGTGGCAGTCTACAGCCTCGGCCACGCTGCGACTTTTCCGAGAAAGTTGTTCGACTCCCGTTTTCCTTTGCTGGACCGAGCAGGCATTTTCGTGGTAGAAGTTTCTTGCGGTGGTGTGGTTTTCTTAGAGATGCTTCTTGCGGGCGGCCCAGACTGGATCGACATGGTCGCAAGTTGATCACAGAACGCTTTCCTTTGTCCCACTAAATTTTAGAAACGAAACAGGTAGCATCATACGCAGCCATCTGCGCAATTTCCGGTGGATCGAGGCACGTTTTCCGGTGCGATTAGACATCTGCACTAACTTGGGGTGAAGTCCTCGTGCTGACCTGCGGCGTGGCTCCTGCGCCGAGATGCGGCTAGTCAATGACTTGCGCAGCGTTGTCGCTATGGGGCTCCCGGACGCTATTAAGTCAGTGGTTCTTGAAGCCACGCTGCGTACTGGCGGGAGATCCTCGACGGAAGCCGTTCCAAAAATCGGAGACTCTACCGATTCAGGCAGTGCATGCGTCGCACGCATATCCTCTTTCGTCTGGTCAGATGGGATGTTGTTAGACTCAGCGGAGAGACCTGTCTCATTAGATGGTAGAATGTCCAGTAGGATGGGGGCCGGTGCATCTAAGTTGACCGGACAACCTGCTTTGGGGCCTCTTGCGGAGCGTTGCGCAAATCTTGCCATCAGGGACCCGCCGGACGCAGCTGCACCGTCGGGCCGGTGCTTCTCAGGAGCTCTATATACGACAGCAGAAATACCTGTGCAAGGCAGAGTTACACGGTCGTGATTGTTCCCTACATCTTGGTCACCGAGAGATGACAGGATGGTAGGGGCTCGAATTGCATCCTCTAGATCAGGCTTATCCAGAGTTATGTCCTGAGAGAAGGTCGAGTTGCATGGGCAGGTGGCACAGGGAATCGGACCGAAAGCAGCTCTGAGCTTGAAGCTCTACTCCACCCATGACTGCTGCTTCCAGCCTTCATACCAGCGCCACGCCGCTGCACCTTCCCGAAGACGGTCTATGGCCAGATACCATTTCTGATGCTCTGTCCAGGCCGCACACATTGCTAGCGTGTTGACGGTTGCCACCCAGCTGTCGGCGTCTTTCCGGAACCTGTCGAATTCCGGATGTTCATAGGTGGACGGCGATGGCGGGGCGGCACGTGAGATAGCGGATATCACTGAGGCAAAGCCGTCGCGCTGGTCTGAGAGCTGCAGGAGGGTGCCCCTAAGCTCTCTGCGTTGCTCAGATGAGCAGGCTTTAAGGTCTTTCAAGGCGATTACATCCAACATGGCGTTGCTTGCGCTCACGGCCGGCAGGATTTCAGGCAACAGCGCGGAGCTCATCGCTGTCACGGTGTTGACCGTGAGGCGGAGTCGCACGATGGTATGCCTCAGCTGCGTGGCGCTATCCGATGACCCGCACGCAGAGCTAGTGGCAATGTTGGGGAAGTCGGAGGTGATGGTTGTGGTCACGGTAATGGGTTACTTGTCCGAGGGAGCTTGTACAGCATCCGAAAGCTGCAGAGGGATTGATAGAGCATTGAAGCAGAGGGTGTCATGACGAGATGCATGAACAGCGTTCCCGGGCAGCGGGAGACTGTTCGCTGTCTTGGAGACACCGGGGTACGCCAAGGAAGCCCGACCGGTGTCCCTTGGATGCTCACCCGTTAGATTAGTGTTTGGCAGGGGATTCATATCACGGGAAGTGCACGTGACGTTTCCGAACGACAAGAGTTCGTGCGCCTTTTCTGATAAGGTTGGTAGTGAAGTTCCTGTTAGGTGGTGTCCTGGAACCACCAAAGAGGCATTGACACCGTCCGCAGATGATTCGTTGCGTAGCTGCAGCGTCAGTCGGGTCGTAAAGTCCATGACTCAGGAAGCGTGGACGGGGTTCCTGGATTCAGAAACCCGCGCTGCCAACGACCCGTGAGGTACAGGTGGCTTCAGCCACAAGGTTAAGCTGCATAACTGCGTTATTGCAAAGGAATAAACGAGACAGAGGCTGCACCCGATCCTGGGTCAGCTGTTGTATTCTGTCTCTTCTTTCTCCTCCACCTCACTCTCACCTAGCATGCGCGTCTGTGCCAGAGTGCCAGTTTCGGTCGTTGTCATCTTAATATATATATGTGTGCGCGGAGAGGGAATACAACGCACAGGAAAGGACTTGCATGTACACTCTAAAGATCATCGCCGTTTCAATTATCACATTGGCAGCAATATACAGCGGGAATCTGTACAGAGCACAAACACCGCTGTGTTGTAAATGAACCAACCTGAATGCAGACAGGATGCATACAGCAATATGTTATTGGCAATTTTGCTATATGCAGAGAAAATGTGGCTGTGGCACACATTGTGCATATTTTAGAACACTGTAGTTTCACTTACGTACTTGACGCTACAAAATACAGAGAATGCCATCGAAAATTGATAGTACAAGGTTGCTTGAACGGCCATTAAAGAACACTTTCAATGTCTTAGGGGAAATTAGAAAATGAAGGCTTTGGGTGGGGGAGAAAGCACGAAGCCCTAGCCCTGCACAGCGAAGCTGTGAGGGTGCACGCTGTACAGAGTGATGCGCAGGGAACATCAATCGAATATGGTGGCCATCATAGACAGACGCTAGCGAATAACGAATACGGATCGAGCCATACCTTCAGCGCGCTCTTGTCCTCGCAGTCAGAGCCTTCCTGCAGCAAGTAGGGACGCGAGTTCAGCTTGCGAGCAGGGCGGCGAACGTAGTCGGTGCATGCGCTCGGTGCGGGCATCGGCCGCGCCACTGAACAGGAACCTTTTAACAAGCCGCTGACTGAGAGCCGCTGGTGGCGGGGGGTGCGTGTATGCCGTTAGCATGGACACCCTGCTGGCGCCCGCGAAGCATGAGAGATCCGCGATAGAACGCGCCCCAACGACAACACCGGCACAGCCCGGCATCCGTGCACTATACCAAAGGCATACGCGCGCTGAGGCTCTGGGCACTGTATTCATAAAACAGTAGTTACGCTGTAGCTATTCGTAACGCATGCACAAATCTATATGGTGATGATGGGCGCAGTATTGGCACAGCATGGCTTCGAACGAGAAGCGTTATAAATTGACCCCCCGCGGTGTTTCGACATGACATGTCACGTTTTCTCTGTCGCTACCAAGTGAATGGAGAGTGTTCGTCTCTATTGTGCAACGTCCGCGGTTACCGGAGGACAGAGGAAAAAAAAATTGTTTGAGGGTCAAAATGCACAGTCGCTTAACGGCTGTTGCGCACAACTTTGTTAGCGCCATGTTCGCACTGCGTGTAAGTGCCGAGCGAAAATCAGTTAACGCTGGCACTCATCGAAAGTTACGGGGACCAAAAATTCGACGAACGTACTCGCGCCGCTTTTATTCCGTCAGTGCCCTTTTGCCATTTCCAACATCATGACCAATATCGAAGTTGGTTGAATGCTTGCTCCTCCTAAAAATTATATAGCGTAAGTGCCCTTTGTGGGAATTTCGATGGAAGAGAAATTCTAGATGCTCATTTACTCAGATTTGGGTGTCCATTAAAGAATCATAAGTGGTGGAAATTTTCGTATGCCCCCCCCCCATTCCCACTCCCCCAAGCTATGGCACGCTTCGTAATATATATCATGGTTTGGGCTTGTAAAACTCAAGATATTATTATTATTATTATTATTATTATTATTATTATTATTATTATTATTATTATTATTATTATTATTATTATTCAGAGGTTTTCGTGAATATGGTTCAAAGCTGGCGCGGCATATGTGGTCTGAAACATCACAAACCTTCGGTGTTTTTCAATGTCCAGAAATAATTTCTTTATTTCACAATCGTATTGCAAAAGAAGTCCATTGAACATACCACAGCCATTCGCAGAACTTTAGGTGATGCAGCCGTAGATAATTCAAAATAAAGTCCAATAACGGGAACATTGCGAGAAGGATTAGTAGAACGAGGATGCAGTTCTATGGGCTGGCCGCTTCACTAATTTGATTTAACATCACGATTGGCTAGCGACTATAGTTCTTTAAAAAACAATTCTATAGATATATGAAGTCGCTTCGCGAATAAAGCGAGCGATTGCTTTGCGAATTCGAAACCATTCAGCGATGTGATCTTCTGAAACGAAGATGCGCTCTCCTTGCATGCACACATGGCAGTGCACTGCATGCCAACGCACGACGCGCGCCGCCACAGATTCGTGCAGTCGATCCGTGCACCTCGGCCGAATGCTCGATATAGCCCCGGCGGCGAGAAAATTCGTTTGCCCCGCAAATGCGGTTTGTGTCTCGCTCGACGTACGGAGACCGATGCACGGCCCGCCCGTCATTCCTGCCAACCACGACTTGGATTCCGGCGTCGATGAGGCGGTAAACCGGGTTATGGACCACGTGTCTTCCCCGATGGTGCCCGGCTTCCCACGTTCGCACTTCATCAGGCACCTTCGCCTGGCTGCCCCCGAGGTTTCCGGCCTGACTCGTGGATATGAGTTCTCGCTACGCCTACCTTCTTTTATTCCCTTTTCCCCCCTTTTCTTTACGCACTCCCTCGCAGCCGCAGACAAAGAACCATTGCCGGGTGACGCGCGGTGGAATCAAGCCGACACGCGCCTCGCAGCGTATAAAGTTTACAGCTATGATGAATCCGCACTCACGACATGTGGTAGAACGCTCCGAGGGTTTTTCTCGTTGTTTGCGGGAGAACTTGATCTGATTTTAGGGCGAGAGCTTCGCTTTCTTTTTCATTTCCTCTCATTGTTCGGAACGCGTGGCTAGGTCTTCCTCCGTTTCTGACCCTGTAGAAGTATGCCGCATCCGCTGTTAATATTTTGAGGCACACCATATGTACTTGCACATGCTAATAAATGCTGCGAGTGGCATGCCTTATAGAAAAGCCAACCGGACGAGCCACTTCACCCTTTCAATTTAGACCAGGATAAAAACCTCCATGATAAAAACTCCACATGTGACGGGGCAGTTCTAAATGTACGTTGTTTTTCTTTATTGTATTATTTTCCTTGCCGGTGATATGAAATAGGAAAAAAAAAGAGGAACATAACAAAACTCACGGGATGGAACACACTGGACCCGGGAGAGGAGGTGGTAAACAAAAGGTCCTCGAAGTCAGTCACTACCTGTGATCGCGGGCCTGATTAAATAAAAGGTAACCCAATTTGTGACGACGACGCAGGCAGGTACCTCGTCGCTTTCCGTGTAGACCCTTTATGGCGGCGGAGGCCGACGGACCGGACGCCCGCGAAGACGCCCAGCTCCAGCAGCACTTCATTTTCAGCTCGTCAAAAGACAGCGAAAGAAAGCGCCAGCGTGGACTTGAACCTGATCTATGGTCCGAGCTCGCCTTATACCGTAGCTATAGCTGTAGCAGCACTTACGAAGAAAACAAAAACAAAGCAACAGCAAATGCTCGAAAAAAACGATGGAGGGGTGCGAGCACGTCTGCGAGGAGAAGGGCGAGGAGTAACAAAGTGTAACACGCGCCTAACTCCGTTTGTGCGTACAATGTTGATTCCGAAGCTGGCCCGCTACCTTGACCCAGTGTGCGCGATTGAGGAGCAAAGGTGTTTCCCGAACGAAGGAAAATTATAGCCCCAGGACGCGGGTTTCGTTCTTCCCTGCTCACTCTTTTATATCGCTTGCTCATCGGTGAACCAGTGCACTTCGCGTACCACCATTGAGCTTTCCCAGTGTTCTTCTCTTTTACTTATTGCCCGTAAAGATAACGAAATGAGCCAACAGAGGTCCAGGGTTTATTCTGAAACAGTTTTTTTGTTTTCTTCTTACGAGTTTATGAAGTAGATTTGTTTATTTGTTTTTTTCAATATTCTCACGTGAAAAAAAAAAGATCTCGCACTTTCTTGCAGCAACCACCCCCTGTACTTATTATCCGAAACTCCTTTTATTATTCTTTAAAGCTACGTTTATTTCTCCCCACAGGAACTCAGCCCGAAGAAAAAGAAAGATCTTAAGAGAGAGCAGCTTTTTGAACAAGTTAATTTTATATCATCACAACGCAACTTTCCGATATACCGAAATATATTCTCCTTACTCGCCTACTTCTTTTGTTCGTCTTTGTAGCGTCTTCACTCCCTTACGTTTGAACTTGATTGATCGAGCAATTGTGATAACACGCGATGATGACGACGACAATTGTAGTTCTGGGTAAACTGAAACTTCCGATGCAACGCTGCATGTACAACAAAGCGATCAAAAGGCCGTATCAGGTTTATCGGTCATCACGGTCAAGTTTTCTCACAGCGCTTGTCTATTTTTCTGATGTTTTTTTTCTATACGTGTTGTTATTATAAGTCTACTTCGTGCTTTATTGTCTTTGATTTGTGTCTTTTGTTCTTGCGCATCTGAATGAAACTTGCGGGAGATCCCCGATTCGCGAAGCCTTTTCAACGTGGCCTTATTTCTTCGGCCCTTAACATGGCTTCTTCAAAATAGCGGACTTCAGGAATGACCCGTGTATTGTACTCTGCCCAAGGTAATTATGCTGTACATATATACTCTCCTACACACCGTCCTGAATAATGCGGACAGGGTAAAATGTACTGTAGCGCGACTAGGCAAAAGAAACACATAGAACGCGTTATTTTTTTCTTTACATCACTCCTTTATATAAATAAATATACTATATACAGAGTGAATTTTTTTCCTAACTACTTGAATGAGCCGAAATTTATGTTTTCTTGTTCTTTTTTTTGGGGGGGGGGTCATTTCTGATGGGCTTTTTTTTGAGGGTTTGATGTTTCATCATTGAGGTTTAATTAAGGATGGAAAGGTTGCAGAACTGTCCATTTAGCGTGTCGGCCATTGTCAGATCAGTCGAGGTCCTGTCTTGTACGACGCGGAATATGAAGTTTGTGTTACAACCTGTTGTGCTTAGTATTGGAAATGTCTAGAAGAGAAAATATAAGCTTAAACCTGGAAAGCAGGGGAAAACTAAGTTCATTTTGCGATAACTCAATATTTTTGCCCTCCCGCACCTCGCGACCCTTACACAATGACTACAGTTGCTCGTGAGTCCCAATCAGTTCGATCGAATGGATTACGCGACGGTAAGATTTATCAACCAAATTTGCTCGACATGACAGATTTATATGTCATGCAAAAACTCCGCGCTCGGTTTTCATCTTGTTCTCAGACCAGGCCTGACGCTGCATGCCTTATTTCGGTAACAAGAGGAAAACGCGGACTTATCGGCGTGGCACTCTGGCATATGGCACTCTGGTGTGCAACGTATTTACTTTGAGCAAGTTTGTCGACGGCTTCCGCGACAGTTTATTGTAACTAATATATACGTGCTTTTTTGTGCTTTATTACGATGGCCAGACAATGTAGGTCAACACATGATAGTCACGAAGGTAAAGGCTAAGTAGCAACCAAGGACAAACACACCAGCGTTAAAGAACTCTTCGGATTCGGGTTACAGATTTGGATTAAAAAAAAACACCCTTTTGTAAAACTTTGCGAGAAATGTTAGGCTTAACTATTTCAATGCAAGTTAGACAGCTGACGTTTGTATGGCCCGTTTTGACTTGAAGAATGCTCAGAAGCTGCGTGTATTCGGAGTTGAGCATAATGCACTTATGCAATGCGTTCTGCGATGATGGTATGCGCGCCCGTGACGTACTGATGAGACGAACAAGAAAAATGGTTCAGCCATAAGGGCGAAGCAATGCATCCGAAAGGCAACAAATTGAATTGTTATACAAAGCAGCTAGGCCCAATAGGATGCGACCTGACACAGCTTTATAAAGCGCCACGGCTTGATGAAGCGCGGCCGCTGCATCGTTCGATACGACGCTCGTTCTGTCTATCGCTTCTGCGCAAGTTGAGTGGCGGGAACACAAAATGGAGATAGCTACGAGCCATTTGGTGATACCTGTCAAGGCAGGGCGCTAGCAACCGCGTTAAATTGTTTAAAATAGGCTGATCCTCCTGTAGCCGTGAACTTGGCTTGTATTAGCGCCTACCTTTTGTGCCGTGTTTCTTAGTTGTATGTACCGCGCTAATACAAGCCCAATTTTATGGATGACAAACCTGCCCGAGCTACAACACTCCCACCCCCTCCTCCCATCCAACCACCCTGGCACCCCCAAGGGCCTTTCGTCTGAATGAAGTCAGCCGGGGCGTTCTCTCTCAGCTTTAGTCGTGGTCGTTGGGTGCCCTCGTACGCTTTCATTTGCACGGAAGACGCACGACACGTGCACTGAAGTTATCACCCCTGTAATTTATACGGGACCTCACGGCGACAGCAAATTTATCGCATTTAAATGTGTACGAAGTAAGCCTAAATAAATGCGCTATACACTGCCGTGCGCCACCGGCTGCAAATACGTCCATATTGAGATTGTTGTGATCAAGGTACCGCAATTCACTAAAAGCTCTTGAGCTATAAAAAATGTTTGTGAGAAAAAACTTCAGCCGATCCCGTCACTTGACATATTGTTAGTGAAGACATTCGCAAAGATAAACTACAATTGAAGAATAATTAAAGTGAGGTTTACCCTCCCTCTCTTAAGTTTGTGAAGCCTTCTGCTTAGCCACGTGTGGTGTTTTGTGCACCAATTGAATTATTGCTATGAAAAACGCACCGAAAAAATCACGAAGACAAGGAAGGAACGCGGACGAGGTTCAGTCTAACGACTGAACATTTACACACAACACACACATACAACACACACGTACATACATACATACAACATACATACATACATACATACATACATACATACATACATACATACATACATACATACATACATACATACATACATACATACATACATACATACATACATACATACATACATACATACATACATACATACATACACACATACATACATACATACATACATACATACATACATACATACATACATACATACATACATACACACATACACATACACACACAAACCTGGAAAATTGTTACAGATCATCAGACAAATAAACAATTTTAAGTTTGCTCAACATCACAGATGGCTTTCGTAAAAGTGGAATAGGAACTCGCCCAGCGCACAATTCTGACTACTGGCTGGATATAAATGTACCAGTCTTTCAGAAATTAGCGTGTTTATATTGTAGTACCTTAAATTTCACAGATTTAATTTCAACAACACATTTTGCAGCTCGTAATCAGTCAGCCAGGAGAAGAAGCGAAGTAAGCATCTCCACGTTGCATCAACACATGAGGTGACAACTGTACAAGGGCAGTCGTTTAATCCTGCGCACCAGCGTAAGCATTGATCGACAGTATACACTGATCGATAAAATACACACTCAAATGAAATTTTTATGCAGTTCATATGGCGAAAATTGACAGACTGTTTCATTATAAAAACAATTTTTTTTCTGGTGTTCAACAAAGCTGTCTTTGCCACCCCTTCAAATTGTTATCTTTCAGGCTCACAGGACGAACTCGCCTGGAAAGAACGATAGATGGTACATGCGTGTATGGTGCGTCGTAATATTTCACCGCTGATTAAAATAGAAAGAACGATGGGACAACAAAAACCAATCAAATAAGAATAGTGAAATGCGCGTGCGCGGTGAGATATGGAGAGGGAGGGAATTCGCGTCAAACACGTCCCGGTTATGAGGGATTCGTTGGGTCCCAACTGTGTTTGGTTCAAAAACGGGGGACAAGCGATGAACGCTCCTGAATAGGTGGAGCGTCGGAACTAAAATTAAAAGCGCCTGACGTGAATTGCAAATGGGGACGGCGTGGTGGTGAGGACGACGCGCGCGTAGAGGACGAGGAACACAATAGTGGCAGGGGTGCCAAGAGATTCGGATGAACGGGGCAGGGGTGGGGGGAGAGAAGGAGTCCATATTATTTCCTCTCGTGCCGCGCCTATTTCGGACAGCGTGGTGGGGCAATCCGACGTCAGGCCCCTCGGTCGGGGCACGGGGGGCTCGGAGTATGTAAAGGGCACCGCGGGGTGATTCTGACCGCTGTCGGGGCCAGAAGAAGCTGCAGGCCGGCCCGTGGCGTCGCCCAGAGGCGCCTCTGGCTCTGGCGCAGCGCATTCGTGGTCAGCAGAGCGAAAGGAGGTTGACCCGAGTTGGGAAATGGGGTCTTAAGGGCACGGGAAGAGAAAAAAAAGGAGACCCCGTCGTTCCAGCTACACCACAGAAACGAGCCGAAATGTCACTGGATCGCTAGAAATCATGGAAGTCGCAACGGCAAACATTTGCCAGGTTTTGTAGTGTATTGGTCCGGATCACGTATCGTAAGAAGTCGGGCGTGGGTGCGCATGCTTACTGCTTGACGAAAGCCCGTGGGGTGTGACAGGTGATACACTCAGGAGTAGAATACATTGGTAAGGGAGAATAGTGTACCATGTGTAACGGCGAGTCCGACGCTTGCTTATAAGCGTTCGATTCCTTCATCTGTGAAAAAGCATTCTAGAAGCAGGACACTCAATAATAGGCTGTGGTTATTTTAAACTTGAGCCAATGAATGACATGGTGTGTTAAATATAAGAACAGAGCAACAAATTCTGGCAATAAAGACATGCACTGTCTGTCGCCCCTTTTTTTGCCCTGTTCATCTTTTCAACATGAATCACCAACAGGCTACGGTCTCCACCCGTCATAAACAGGACATGGCTGCTATACTTGGCAAAAAGGATCGTGGTTGTGATGTATGACGTGGTTAAGAAATGCGTTCTTCGCGAAGTAAGGAATGAAATGCACTCTAAATCATCATCACTTTGCAAAGTAGCGAAGCTACTACGTGTCTAAAAAGTAATGTCTGCACCCATTAAAGTTTGTTTTAGGGGCGAAGCTCCTCTTAGTCTAACCTTGTCATGCGTCACGTGTAACAGAGAGAACATACAAGAAAGAAAAGAAGACCGTATCTGCCGAACAGTATAATAGACGGCGCTACCTCATAGAAGTACATACAAACTACAGTTGATTGAGGATGTTTTAGATGGCACTGTACCGCTGCTCTCCGATTGGCTGGGGAACGCGCTTTGCCTGTGTGCGCGGGAAACGAGCGCTTCTCTCAGTCTCCTGGATAGTCGCCGTATGTGGCGGATCGTTGGTGCAGCATGGATGAAGCAGAGAGGCGGGCGCGTTGAAGACGCTTGCGCTCGGCTTTCTTGGCTCGCGTCTTGTCGGTGTTACCCCCCCCCCCCCCCCCGCCGTCTGCATTCTCGAACGCAATTGGACGCACGCATGGACGGACGGACACATGGACGGATGAACGGACGTACGCTTCGCCCCACTCACCATCGTTCATGTCATGGATGGGCTGAGACTTTTTTTTTTTTCAATGAAGCTTAGTAGCGAGTCAGTGCCTGTTCTGTGCTCCTCTTCGTCCCCGTCCCGTGTGCGCTGCTTCAATCAAATATGTACATCTATTCGTATCGCTGCACCTTGATGTTGATGCTGCTGCTGATGTTGATGATGACGGATCATGGCTGAGCCCTTTGTGGCCAGCGTCAGGCAATTTCCATGGCGTGTCACCAGGTGGACGCTTCTGCCGCAAAATAATTACGTCTGCTAACGCGATTCCTAGGCTGATATGACACCTGTATAACGTTTTATTTTTCGAAAAAAAAAAGCTTTAGGGTCGCCTTTTTCAAGGCCAGCGTCTGGCGAGGCTCTTGAGGCTTTCGCTTGAATAAATGCGCCGAAAGTCGTGATTGTCTGGGGATCAGCGAAATTGTACCGTGATGTATGCGCCTTCAGTCGATTGGAATTTGTCCAAATTTTTCTTGATTGATTGATTTGTAGGGTTTAACGTCCCAAAACCACTATATGATTATGAGAGACACCGTAGTAGAGGGCTTCGGAAATTTCCACCACCTGGGGTTCTTTAACGTGCACCCAAATCTGAGTACACGGGCCTACAACATTTCCGCCTCCATCGGAAATGCAGCCGCCACAGCCGGGATTTGATCCCGCGACCTGCGGGTCAGCAGCCGAGTACCTTAGCCACTAGACCACCGTGGCGGGGCCCAAATTTTTTTTCTTCTTCTTGCGTGCCCTTGAAGAGGAACACGACGAGATGGTGACGATGGTGACGGGCAACAAGACCGCTGCACGCGAATACTGTCATATCGTGCGAAAGGGCTGACAGCAGCAGAACTGTGTGTGCGTATAGTTTATCATACATTATAGAGTTCCTTGCTTTTCGCAGGACCATCTATCAGTATAGACGAACACGGTTAGATAGATAGATAGATAGATAGATAGATAGATAGATAGATAGATAGATAGATGGATAGATAGATAGATAGGAAACTACTTGTGTTGGTGTGTGTTAGTGTGTGAGTGGGAAAATAATATTGAAGCATTAGAAGTCTGCAATACTCTTCATAACGCAAAATTAATTCTTGTCGACTAGGGCTAACATTATATACTGTAGTTAAGCAAGCTGACTAGGTGGGAACAGTGCCACTTGAGAATTTGTGCTGTTTCGGAAGACTCCCGCACCCAACCCCCCTTCTATCACGCCGAGAAAGTTGCGGTTTTTCGCGGGGCACACAAAGAAGAAGCGAGAGGCGCTATTCGCAGCCTGCTCGTGAACTGAGCGTGTCGATTCCAGGTTGCACACACGAGCTGCGAAGGAATTCGGCTCGCTTTCCACCCTGCAGGAAAGTTCTACAAGCATCTGCACGGCTGCGCCATGGCGGTTTTCATCACCCGACTCCCATTCATCCTCACGGGTGCCCGACCTTGACGGAGGACTGACGATTCATCTCGCCAGAACGTGTTGCACACACACACACTCGCATATCTTTCTGCGCGAGAGCGCGCCGCAACAGGAGGCTGTCCTGCCCGGTGCTGTCGACCGCGCCGCCAACCGCGCCGAGTACGTGGGCGTCTCAAGGTGTCCAGACGATGAAGCAGCACCCACAATGTGCACAATCACTGGGCCACCAGCGCATAATGTATGGTGCGACGTGCGCTACATTAGATGCTGCGGAATACATAATGCAACTGTTTTTTTTTCTTGCGTATTTACACAGGGGTCATTTCAAGCCAAACGTCTCGGCCATTCTGGTGACCACTTCAAATGTATTCGAAAAAAAATGCGCTAGTTTTTCGCTTAAAAAACAGTGTGTTGCTAAGATATTTTCGAGAGAAAAAAAATTTGGTCACGTGGGTGCTTTGCGAACTTCCCAGAATGTCGTCTGGGTGCTGTTTAGAGAAAAAAATATTTTAAACGAACCGCTTCTTCTTTCTATACCAAATTTGGTATACATAATAAGTAAAAGTGTTTGCGTAAGGTGCTTCAATCTGAGTAACATTAGCGTATTTTTTCTGCCACATAAGCCTCCGAGAGTTCAGCCAAAATGTGGTATGTTTGCATTTTTTTGTGACAATACTGCATTTTAGATGAATATTTGAGTAATGAAGACTTACTGCAAAGAAAGCACATTTTTTTTAGAAAAATATTTTTGGACATTTCAGGTAACTAAAGTTTAAGCACGAAAAATGAAAACTTTCACAAAAACATCATTTTTGTTCACACAGAGACGCGATTTGCACCATGTGGTGGTCCAATAAAAAATCACCTTTTTACCTCAATCAAAAGCAAAGTAACAGCTTTTTATATACGGTAGGTTCTATCATTACAATTTGCTTTAAGGAAGAAAAATATTTTTCAAATTTCTTGTTTACGGCAACCGGGAACTTCAAGGCGGAAGCTGTCTTATTACCAAACGGGAAGATACTCAACAATGGGGATATTCAAAAAGTATTTCCTTCCTCAAACAAAAATTGTAATGGGGACAGTTGCTTTACACGAAGAACTGTTAATTTGCTTTCAATTCACTTAAAGGATGTAAAAATATTTTCCCCTCAAAATACGCTTTATTCGTAGTAAGTATCAATTGCTCAATTATTCAAGAAGAATGCAGTTGGGCCACAGAAAAAAATGCAAACATAACACATTTCGACTAAACACTCAAAGACGCATCCGGCAGAAAAAAAATGCTCTACTATTGCTGAGCTTCAAGCACCTTATACAAGCACCTTTACCTAATACGTATACCAAATTTGGCACAGAAAGAAGAAGTAGCACTTTTAAAATAATTTTTTTCAGAAACAACACTCAGACGACATTCTGGGAAGTTCGGAAAACACCCACGTGGTTAAAACTTCTTTTCTCTCTGAAATACTCTAGCGACACACTGTTTTCAATGCAATTATTCAGCACTATGATTTTTGAATACATCTGAAATGGTCGCCAAAATGACTGAGAAGTTTGGCGAGGAATGCCCCAGAGGCGCAAAGAGGACGCGAACTTAATTGGCTATGGTCTCGTAAACGGCTCCCGACAAGGTGCTCGGCGCTTTAAGCCACGAGAAAGTTTGCTTTTCAGCAAAGGTTGCTTGGTGGTCGACAGAGGAGTGGCGCGAATGGTTCAGCTCTGAAATTACACACTCCATATTCCGGGATAACGACGCAGCAACCTTCCAAATACATTGCAAAGCAACTGTTTTGCTTCCTCTCCTTGCTGGAGCTTACTCGGATCGCAGCTACCGAGTAAACATAAAGAAACGTAGTAACGACGAAAAAAATCCTACAACTGAAGTAAAAAGCATAAAATAGAGACAGGTGGACTTAAGAGCCACCACCAAGACATGCCTCGGGAGTGATTTTGGGATGAACAGTGTTAAGGAGTTTTCTATGAAGAACTAAGACCTCCAGAAAGCTGAGATCTCATTATGAAAGATATCTATCCTCAGCAGCTCCTGGTTGGATGCAGCGAAATGAAAGGAAAAGTGCGCACGGACGTAAGACTCGCGTTGAAGCCCACGTGTTGTTAAAGGAAGCACCTGTGTGTTCACGCATTACTGATAGCTCCTCACGAAGAGTACACATGCGCACCCTTTTGAAGTCCTGCAGCAGAGCTCAGTGAACAACAATGAAAAAATGGAATCATCACTACGGCATTCTGTTGTCCCATCCAACTGTAGCCTTAACTTTGAATTTAACTGAAGTTTCTTTGCTGGCCACCGCGGTAGTATAGCGACTATACGGCGCTCAGCTGCTGACTCGAAGGCTACTGGTTCGATCCCCGTCGCGGTGGTCGCATTTCGATGGAATGCAAGAGGCCCGTGTACTGTTTAATGTCAACGTGTGTTAAGAAACGCCAGATCGTCAAACTTTTCGGAGCCCTCCACTGAAACATCCCTAATAACTATATTGTAGTATTATGACGTTAAACCCCAGATAGTATTATTGAATTTTATTTAGCCTAAATTCCTAGAGGATGAGTGCAGAGGCTGTACATTCTGACGGACTTGTGATATACAGTCGCCTTTAAGGAGCTTCCTTCCGTGTTAACAGGTCACATTCATTTAGATTCCCATTTGTGCAAGCTCTTTGGGATTATTTGCATATTTCAAGAAAATATCCAGTTTATGTGTCTTCTTTTCTGGCGAATAAGGGCCTATACAGCCTAAATTCATAAGGATCTCAAGCTTCATAGTTAATCGTAAGTGCAAGTTCCAGCCAATTAAACCTTGACGATCGCCCATAATTAGAGACGGCAGTCCGTATACATTTGATAACTAAAGCACACAGCTGTAACTTCCTTCGTTTTTTTTTATGAAACACAGACTGATCGTACAGTCCTATTTTGGAAGGCATCTCTTCTTATGCAGCTTACTTCAATATATAGTTGCATGCAAAATCACCGCAAATGTCTTTCAGCTTTTCTAACGTTTCTTCATATAGCTTTACACGAAGTTCTGATTAACAGATGATAAAGAATGAGCACATAAACACACACTAGTGCTCTTGGAGTAAAGTGTATACGTGTGTGGAGTAAGGTGAAAAAAACCAGCTTACGAAAGCACAAACGCGCCGGTTGCAACGCAATCACGAGGTAACAAGGGGGGGGGGGGGGGAGTGTATAAGCTATACGCTGTTCGCGAGGCATGGAGTCTTTCACTGTGAATTAGCGTATTCTATTATTTATTATATAGCTTGCCGATGCACCGTGTGGGTTAGCTAACGCTCAGATACCCTGAGAATGTTTGGCATCACACGTATATGCGTGGAGTGTTCTTGCCCTAAGCATCAGACATTATTTTGTCGTTGTTTCGAACTACTTATTTTTCTAATTTTCAAGTGAATCATAGTTTTCTAAACTGTATACAATGTGTTGGCGATGAGCCGTTGCCAATACACATCATCACTGCGAGATGAGCCTGTGTATAATGCACTATTTCGTAGAAAATGACGAATTTACGGATATATAGTGTTAATGTGGTATTTTCGGAACATACTGGACTTCGGGAAAACGGCGCTAAGACGGGGCACAGGAAGGAGCGTCGTTTCGTTGCTTCTATGTGCCATCCTGTCCCGAAGTTCACGAATTTACAAAGTCACTACGCCCTGCGTAGCAATAATTAAATTCAGTTCGATTGACGTACGCGTCAGTCACATGCTGAATGAAGTGCTGTTATTCCGGCAGCTTCCTCTAGAACAGTACCGGTGTTCCCGCTAGTAATTCTCGCATTGCACTCCGCATTGGCATGCATGAACCTCACGCGGTAAGGACTGTCGTGTATACGAGGGAGATTCTTCTGTTTGTCCGGAGACCATGTGGCATCTATACCCGGTTATTGGCGGGCCTTCACCCGCAGAAGACCACCTTCTATGCATGTTGAGGTTCTGTATTCACCAGAGATCAATTAAAATCGCACCTACACTGCCTCCAACGAGCGAGTGAGCATACAAAAAATGCCGCCGGTTAAGCATGCTGGACTTACCACAACTGAAACCAGCCTACCTCGGAGTTCTTCTGCGGGCATCTGCGCACTCCTGAAACGCGTCCCCGTGGTTTGCCAAAGGCAACCCTGGATCAATAGCGGCTCCTGGCCAGTGTCAGTCTCCGAGGGTCACTATCTGATCTGTGCTGTGTTTATGTATTCGCCACTCCAGAAAACGATCCGTGTGCTGGCAACACTGATAAAAAAACAAAGATGGCTACGATGAGAAGGGTCAACGCGGCCCTTTTGCTTAGTGCTGTGCCGAAGTGTGTTGATGCCGAAGTTTGTTGTTCAATGTGAATAAGATGAAAGTTCACCCACTCAAGTTTTCTATCTCTCAATCATAAACTCGCTTTCGGCAGGCGGAGAAAACGTGTACTGTGTGGCTGAGCACAGCTCACGTGCCACAGAGCAACTGAAGGCCGTCACCCCGTCAAAAGGGAAGTGTTCAAATGTTTTGAAGTACCTAGATTGTGAAGTATTGTATCGGATGAAGTTTCGGGATGTATGCGCCTAAACGCAGTAATATGCTCAAACGTGTATCCATAGGTATGTCTTATATGAAAGATGTGACACTATCAGACGTTATAATGCATCAAATACAAGTGCATCCGAAGGAACAATTTTCAGCGCAGTCATTCAGTAAAGTGCCTTGACAGGAATCATTTGGTACACTTCACACATTTGCTTCAAGTGGCTAATTTACCCATTGCGTGTGCAAGGCTAAATTGTAGGCAAATGTAGCTACAAAAAAGGCTTATTTTGCCAAATTACACAGTTTGTGGTAAAAGCTCAGGAGGGGCGCATGGAGGCACCACCAGGTCTGGCTGAGCGCGAAGCTGGCTCCAGAGATTGCCAGTGATATATGGGATAGGTGACAAAGATGGGAAGATTAATATAGCATGCATAAACTTGCGTTCCCGGTTGAAAAAAAAAAACTTTCTCTTACCGAAAATCGTGGATACCATCGCGCTTGTAACAAAGCACCCATGCACGTTTTGTATGTAGCTGATTATGTCTCTTGTTCGGCAAGAATATTACTTTGCGTCGTTGGTTTCATACTCGTTAAGTTTTGCGCGAGTCAGCTGTGGTTTATTAGGCTTAATGTATATATTGCTTTCACGGAAGATTTTAATTTGTTGAGCTACGTGTTCAAACGCGGAACAGCACATAGCTGCATACGTTCTTTTATTGGTGAAATGGCCTCGGGTTTTCTTATTCCTTTTTAACCTAGCTGTTTTCAAAGTCACTTTATTTTTAGTACTACTGTGATATCGAAGCAAAGCTCTCAACCATATACTCACACAGAATGGTCACAACCAAATGAGATATAACTGCGATCTGACAAAATTCGAGACGATACCGAAAGTGGGGAATAGCTCGCTCCGACAGCCGCCCTTTGCGATCTCTCATCTGACACGCAGTACTTTTTCTGCCATCCATTTGTCCTCCAGCTAACGGCGTCGGTTGGTCATTTTGCGGGCTCATGGCACGTTCGTTTTGCGCGAACTCATTTCAGAACAAGCTTGCACCGCACCTCACCGTGGCTCCACCTTTGCCGCCTCTTCGGAGCATCCAAGATTGATGCTTTTCGTGGAATTTCATAAAGGCCGATGCGGACAGCTTCCTATACCCGCGTATTCACACTGCAGTCGGCCTGAAAAGTCGACAAAAAACTATACGCTTAGATCTAAGCACATCCTGGAAAAACGAGCAAGATAAGCTAAGAATATAACAGATTGACTTGATCAGCGCCAGAAGCTCCATGTTTACATACATGGGGGCAATTATAAGTAGGAATCTTGTTCATGTTTCAAAAAACAACTTCTTTGTAAGAATATAGAGCATGTTTCTATTGTTTATGGGAGGTAACCTTAACATGCTTAGCTGAAAGGTCAGCATGTTGATACAATGACCCATATCAACGAAGAAACATCTGGCTCTAAAATTGTTTTATAAAAAAATTCAGCCAATCGCGATGTTTGACATATCGATATTGAAGCCGTATGACCAATGGCAGAGGGTACTGACAAACGAAACTTTTTGCCGATGCAGCCCGATAATATGCACCACTTTGACGATTTGCACAACACGTAGTTCATATCATCTCCGTTTTGCACATTGTTTTCGCGAATTGTGCGCAGTGCTTAACACATGAACACGGGTGCTATGCCTGATAACTCGACTTTTCCGAAACTCGGAATACCTTCGAGCTCTGGCGACAGCCCCTTTTGAACGAACGAATAGTGCGAGAAGTTCATATTCAGCCCTCGGAGCGCACGCCGCGTTAAAGTGGTTACAATAGAACGCGGCGTCACGTAAAAGGCATTTGACGAAGTTGAGTGGCCTTTTTAAATCAGTAGCATCTTCTTTTATTTGTTCATCGTTACACCGAGCGAACAAGTGCACTCATGCAAGAAAAGTGTCGCAATTTTTTAATACTGATATTATAGGGGTTCTAACTAACGTGGTAGGTATTCTTTAGAATAATTGGTATCAGAGCCTTTGAGATAAGCTCTGCCCGAGCGCCTTTCAACAGCGCGAGTCGAATGGTCAACCTCGTCTAGCCGAGGTTACAGAGTTATAAATCTAGCTTTCCTGCGAAGCAGTTAGCTCCACTAATGGCGGCTAGTCAGTTGCTGCAAAGAGCGTGTTTAAGCGTAATTTGCTTGCGACATGACGCGGAAAATGTAGACTCAGCTCTCTTAATATATACACGCGTAATAGACAAGCCGCAGCGCGTGCGACGACCTTCTCGACACTTGAAGTGCATCAAGTACCACCATCAGTTGTGCGAACGTGCAGCTATGGGGAAACAGCGCTGGAGCTGCCGCTGTCGGCCTTACGGTCAAAGGGCGCATACAAGGCGCATATCCCAGCGGCTACCGCTGACGTAATGCACTTTTTAGAGCGTTTCTTCCGTTTTCCAGCGCCTTCCTGTGAAAGTATCCTCAAGACTAAGTGATATCAAGGAATAAAGTGAACCTCACTGCAGTATTACGGGCGCAAGGGCTGCTCGAGCTGTTCGTGCCAAAATCAAGCACAGGGACGGCGCACGTGCGGGCGCTCACTCCGGTACACTGCGGCTGGTCGTCTGCGAGAGCGGCTGAGTAATTTCGCGAATCCCGCTAGGGGCCCTTTTTCGGCGCGCCACATATCCAGGGCTTCTCCGGATTTTTAAATAAACTGTAGTGAAGAAGATGAGTGCTACTCAGAAAGGCAGAGGGTATCACTCAGTCTGTGAAGAAGACGACGTTTGGTTGGCTCGGTGCACAGGCTGGTTATGCTATTACCACTTGACTTGTCGTGACCGCTCTCCTGTTATATGAAAGGGTGCCGCTCTAAAACGCTTCATTTTATTTGGTGGAGGTGCTGGGTAACACATAACTCTGGAATTGCGCAACCGTACGTTGCCTCCAGTTGCTACTATGTCCTTGGACGACGATCAGTAGGTGGCCGCCTCGGCTCCAACTGCTGCAGCTCCTGTGTGTCTCGGCTCCTTTCGGCAACGTGTTCCACCTACCTTCAGTGGAACCGATGACAAGGACGTGGAAGACTGGCTCGACGAATACGACCGGTTGAGCAAGCACAAGTGGGACGATGTGCACAAGCTTACCGTCGTCCAATTTTATTTGACCGGCGTCACCAGTATGTGGTACCGTAATCACGAGAGAGACCTTCCCACGTGGTCGGCCTTCCGAACAACGTTTGCAGACTTGTTTGGCCGTCCAGCGCTTCGCAAACTACGGGCTGAACAGCGCTTGCGTACTAGGGCTCAGAAGAATGGTGAAAATTGCACCAGTTATATCGAAGATGTGGTCGACCTTTGCCGGCGTGTCAACTCGGCCATGACAGAAGCCGAGAAGATCAAACACAATTTGAAAGGCATGACTGACGACGCAGTTCGGATGCTTGTCACCAAGAGTCCCCAAACGGTAGCGGAAGTGATCCAACTTTGTCAGAGCTATGACGAGCTCTGGAAACAGCGTGACACCACTCGTAGAGCCAGCGCACCATGTGCAACCATCTTCGCTAACGCTTTAACGTCGGGTGGCATTGCTGTAGACTACACCACTTTGCTTCTCGAGATCAAGCAATTTGTACGAGAAAAGGTCGCACGCGAGTTGTCCCTCGTGCCTTATACCTCCGAAAGTGCTCCATCTACTTTAGCGCCATCAATACAGCGAGTCGTCCAGGAGCAACCAACAGCTACCGCAGCTCACGCACCACCTGTGTCTGCTCCCCTGACCTATGCCGAAGCACTGAATGGAACCCGATGTCCGCCTGTCGCGAACGCCCACATTTCTTTGTCGCGAACGCCTACGTCCACGCGCCCCTTTGTCGTATCGTCTGAGCCTATGCACCAGGCTACCCGTCCTTTCTTCCGACCACCACCACCACACTTTCAGAACCCTTGGCGCACTCAAGACAACCGCCCCATATGCTTCGCCTGTGGAATTGCGGGTCACATGGCACGGTTTTGTCGACGGCGTGAATTTTTCCTGCGTTACGACGTCCGGCCGAACACTTATGATTTCCCGCCATGACCTGAGTCTGCTGTATCTGGTGAGCGTGCACCATGTACACATTTTCACCTCGCCAGAACTTCAACAGACACCGGTCGCCTTCGCCTCAACGCCGTTCCCTTTCCCCTATTCTACGTCGACCTCGCCTTGTCTCTGAGAAAAACTAGGAGCCGCAGTTCCGGGGGAAAGAACTGCGGATCTTTCGAACTCCACAAGACCTTGTTTTTCACCGTCCAACGTCGTTGTTGTCTCCGTTGAAGGTATATTTGTTTTTTTAATTGGTTGATACTGGCGCCGCAGTGTCTGTAATGACTGAGAAACTTTGGCGTTGATTAAAAAAGTCACAATGCCTCTTCACGATTTCGTTTTGAGCACTGCGAGCGAGCAACGAATTCATCTTTTTGCTGCATGCTCAGCAAGTGTCGTTATTTCTGACGTTATTTATGCCATCGAGTTTGTAGTGCTGCCGTAGTGTTCCCATTACATTACATTAGTCTGGGATTTTCTCTGCATTCATCATGCCGTGATTGACTGTGGTCACGCCGAAGTGGAGTTCTCGCCATTATGCGACACTGCTTCATTCGACTCGCCCTTTTCACCTGCAAAAGTTGCCGCCGACACTTCAATATCCCTGTTCTTATCCGCCCTAGTTCTGCTTTCCTGTGACGTATCTAATGGCTTAACTGTTCTTTTTATGCCTTTTGAAACTGCCGCACGCCGCAAGTACTTCCTGATTCCTTTCGCCATTGTGAACATTCACGATGGATCAAGTGCAACTTATGTTTCAAATCCGTTTCCCTCCCCTTCCAAGTTACTGTGCGGAGAGTGCCTGAGCTTTGCCGATGACATTGATCTCTCGAGTGCACGTGTAGTTCCTGACCACTCGATTACGCTACCTATTGACGCTATTGATTGCTTCGCTTCACCCTCTTCCCCATCATTCACCGACGCAATTTCGGGCTGCATCGACACCGACCTTACGGCCCAGCAGTGCGCCGCCATCATCGCCCTCCTCGATAGCTCCGCACCAGCTTCGACCACCAGCAACTTGACTTTGGGTCGTGCTTCCACAGTATCTCAGCAAATCGACACTGGCCTTCACGCTCCTTGACGTCAGCTTCTGTATCAGGTATTGGCACCTGAGCGTCGTATAATCGCAGAACAAGTTGTTGACATGTTGAAGCGCGGCGTTATTGAGCCCTCAAACAGCGCGTGGCCCTCCCCAGTTGTTCTAGTCAAGACAAAGGATGGCTCAATAATATTTTGCGTCGACTACCGTCGGTTGAATAGGATCACGCGCAAAGATGTTTACCCGCTACCTCGAATAGACTATGCCCTTGATTGCTTACTAGGCACGAGGTTCTTCTCGTCACTAGATCCGCGCTCAGGTTATTGGCAGGTTCCCATGGCTGAGGCTCATTGCCCCAAGACGGCTTTCGTTACCCCCAGTGGCGTATACGAATTTAACGTCATGCCATTCGGGCTCTGCAACGCGCCTGCCACTTTTGAGCGCATGGTCGACAACATCCTCAGTGGCCTGAAATGGCAGACATGCCTGCGTTATTTAGAAGATGTCGTGATATTTTCAAGCGACCTTTAAACGCATCATCAACGCCTCGAGACAGTGCTCACTTGCCTCACCTCCGCCGGTCTACAGCTCAACTTAAAGAAGTGCTGCTTCGGCACTTGAAAACTCCTAATTTTGGGCCATGTTGTATCTAGAAATTGCATTCTTCGGGATCCGACGAAACTCCGTGCTGTTGCCGACTTCCCTAAGCCAAAGATCTTAAAAGAACTTCTCAGCTTCCTCGGCTTATGTTCATATTTTCGTCGTTTTATTCGCAACTTCGCCTCCATCATATCGCCCTTGACTGACCTTCTTGACGGCAATATATCAACCTTTATAGTTGGTCGTCAGCTTGTGATGATGCATTCGCCACACTCCACCACCTTCTTACGTCACCTCCAATACTGCGACATTTTGATCTTCTTGACCTGACGGAAATACACATGGATGCTAGCGTATTCGGTCTCGGTGCTGTGGTCGCCCAGCGTAAACGGGGATTTGAAGAGTACGTCGTATCTTACGCCAGCCGTGCACTCACAAAAGCAGAAGCCAACTATTCAGTCACCGAAAAAGAGTGTCTAGCCATCATATGGGCAATAGGCAAGTTTCTACCCTATCTTTATGGGCGACCATTCAGTGTGGTTACAGATCATCATGTATCATATTGGCTTTCCTCGTTAAAAGGTCCCACCGGCTGGCTCGCCCGTTGGGTGCTTCGGCTACAAGAGTACGTCATTCACGTCGTTTACCAATCTGGACGAAAACACTCCGACGCAGACGCTTTGCGGCGATCCCCTCTACGATGTAGTGAGAAATCGCCGTCTTCACCTGCCCCCGACGTATCTGCACTTAGTGCAAGTGACATGCTACTGGAGCAACGAAAAGATCCTTGGATCGATCACTTCACTTATCAACTTGTTGAGTCAAACTCCCTCGCAAAACATCCCTAGAGGTACGCGCCGCCAAATACAGCACTTAGTTATCTGAGATGGTTTGCTATACAGACGGAATTATCTCCCCGAAAGACAACAATGGCTCCTAGTCATTCCCAGACGTCTCCGCTCAGACATATGCGCCTCCTTTCACGCTGATCCACAATGCGCCCATGCTGTAGTGTTAAAACCTACACCCTCCTTTCCCACCGGTACTACTGGCGAGGAATTTATCGCTTCGTTCGTCACTACGTACGTTCCTGTCTCGCTTGCCAGTGCCGGAAGAATCCCACTCCACGTTCTCCAGCTCCACTACAACCCTTACTTTGTCATTCCCGACCGTTTGACCATGTTGGTAGCGATCTGTATGGACCTCTTCCGATTATACCGGCTGGAAATCGCTGGGTAATCGTCACCATCGATGACCTTACGCGCTACGCAGAAACTTCACCACTCTCTTCTGCGTCAGCAAGTGACGTTGGTCGTTTTAATACTACATCGCATCATTTTACGTCACGGTGCACTACGTGAACTCCTGAGTGACCGAGGGCGTGTGTTTTTGTCGGACGCCCTCGAATCGCTTCTCAAGGAATGCCAAGTCATTCATCGCACCACCACCGCGTACACTTTAAGGCAAAGGGGAGTTATAAGGGTGTATGGTTCGTCCTTTTGGGGACTAATGGGGCTGCCACAACCATTAATATCTTTACAGACTAACGGCACTGAGTTTAGCAGTTAGTCCCCACAGACGAGCTCAAGGAACTAACATTTAGTCCTCATATTTACACCTTAGTAAGTAACCGTTAGTTCCACAATTCACCTCAAAAGACTAACATTTATTCCTCACATTTGAACCTTATAGGGCAACTGTTAATCCCCACATTTCCACCTTACCGCTTACCGGGCAAGCATTAGTTCTTACAGATGCACCTCGCCGGACGAACGGTTGATCCACTCAAATACTCCAATGGGATGAACTTTTTAATCCCAGTTCAAATATTGTTTTTTATTTATTTTCTGCCAGGCCTAATATTGTTTCGTCTGTTTTTCTGCGCAGTGAGTAACAAATAGCGCAGAAAAGAACACACGAAAAAGTACTTAGCCACCTATGTGTAACTGCTTTCGCAGTCAGGGCAACAACAAAGGACAAAAGTGAGACATCTAAATCTTTTATTTTTCTACGTACACATGGGGTTTCTCTATTCTTTTAAGTAAATTCATGGCGAAGTGTACAAGTAAAGTCTTGTTGTCTCATCTTGTTCACTCCTTGTGGAGCTCCTCCGACGGTAGCGATAGATGACCGGCATTGCAGACGCCAGCGCACGCAGCCTTCTGCCTGTTGTGTTCACACGGCTGCACGTACAATAAGATGGTGAAAAAAAGTTAGAAATACGTGACAGATGATGAAGGCGCACGCATATGACAAGTACATGCAAGTTAATATAAAACATTCGTGTAAAATATGACACACAAGTAACTTTACCTTCACATCTCGCGCAGTCCTTCTGAAGCTGCTCTGATGAAAGAGATGGATGAGAGGCATCACCGACGCCAGCGCACACAGCCTCCAGCATGGTGTGTGCCCACGGCTGCACAATATGTATGTAAAATATTGAGTCACACGTGACAGACGATCAATACGAATGCATATGAGAAATACGTGCAAGGTGAAATAAAAACACACGTGAGATATGACATGCTAATAATTTCACCATGATATCACACATCGTCAAAGACTCATTTCGATCCCCGTAGCGAAACAGCTTAGAAGCGGTGGCAAGATTCTGTTTGGCATAAGCATTCATTATTTGGAATTTTGGTCGTTTGTGCTTATTGTGGGTGGGGCCTACAAGCGACGGCGGCTCGTCACCGGGGTCCTATTTACAGGTACGCGCAAGTCGCGCTTAATTCGCTCCAACTGCGTCGATAAAGCAGCCTTCTAGCCATATATAACTGTAGCATATCCGACGTACCCCGATTAGCCAGCCTTGGGACGTTTATTTGTCACATGTGCACGAGTCCGGACGATATGTCTTGTACTGACACAGCAAGGGGAAGCGTAGCGTCAACATCGTGGCGCGAGGTCGACGCAGCACGATCAGCTGTGAAAAAAAAACAAAGAAGCGGCGCGCCCGCAGCCACAACACCGCGAACCTCCGTGCCGCCAAGTCAACCAGTTCTAAGCAAGCGACGTCGTTCAGCTCGAGCAAGCGAACACGAGACCAAACACGGCGCTGCACGTGGAGGGAGTTTCTGCCGCCAGTGAACTTCGAACAGGAGAGCGAGCGTACGCTTGGCCGCCGCCACGAACAGCGCCGAGCTAGTTTGGAGCTAGCGCCGAAGAAATCGACGGTAATTTGGCCATTTTCCACAAACTCGAGCGAGTGCAAGTGCAGCGCGCAAACGCGAGTCCGCCGCCGCGGCCAACGTACGGCGCCAAGCTGCTTGCGACTGACTGACGGGGAAGCCAACTGCGATGGAGACCAATTTTCACTGAGTTCCGACGCTAGCGAAAGCCCCGCCAGCCCGTGCTGGTGCACTTACAGCGCGCGACATACTACAACCAAGCTCGTTACGAAAACCCGCAACGTGTTTTCGACGACTCCCAACACAGCGACGAGGTCTCAGCCCAATATAGTGAGCCCGGAGCTCATCGCGGCGGCTAAGACAGGCGAGCACTCGATGAGCGAGCGTACGGGAGGCCGACGGCAATGGCAGCCAACTTCCAGGTGGTCGCAAAGCACAGGCGAACTGCTGACGCTCAAGCTGACTTTCGCGGTGCATTTCGTACAGGCAATATACTACACGACTGAGCCCGTTGCCGGCAAGTCCGATCCGTATCGCACATGCGACAAGTAGAGTAGAATAAAGAATGATCACCTACTTGCGAAAAAATCCAGTGCTGATTTCTGCCCTGGGTCGGACTGAAGTAATGTATCCGATAGGCCTGCTGTCTTCTCGGCCGCCATGTTGGCTTCCCCAACTGTTGCTGTCGCGTGTTGGTCATGGCTATCTTGAAGCCAGAGATTTACAGCGCGGCGTGGTGGCGTGTTGAGACCGGCTCCACACTTCATGGGTGCGGCGAAATGTAAAAGTAGCAGTGCATGCCCATCCAAGCGTACCCACAAGCACCACGTCGTAATTCCTAGATCGTCGAATCCAGGCGGCCGTGGTCGAGCGCTCCAAGCACGACGCAACGCGAACCGTCGCCAGCAAAATACGCGGAAGACTGAGCCAGAAGAGGAGGAAGACGGCTAGTGACCTTGGCAACGCTTTGCGCACTGCCCACATTTCCCGGGCGGTTCATCCCTTTGGAGCGTGTTTGGAGACTAATCAGTTTGCACGCGGCACGCTTCTCTCTGCGGTTGCTCCTCAACGGTATATCCGTTCGTCGCGCGCGCCTGTTAGGCTTCGTTACTCCTTTTTCGGGTAATTTTGTGTTAGAGTGTATCATTCTCAAACTAATGGCACTATAGAACGATTCAACCGTACATTAGGAGATATGCCGTCAATGTACATCGCAACCGATCACTCCAACTAGGACAGTATCCTCACTTTTGCAACATACGCGCATAATACTGCTGTCCAGACAACCACTGGTTTCTCTCCATACTTCCTCCTTTATGGCCACGAGTCCTCTTGCATGCTAGACACCATCCTTCTTTACCGCCCGGATGTTGTGGAGTCGACGAGGGTGTCATAAGCTGCTAAATACGCGGAAGGGTGTCGTCAGCTTGCCCGCTCCCTCACAAGTGCTGAACAGCAACGCCAGAAACACCACCGCAATAGCCCGACGCTTCCGGCTTCTTATGCATCGGATGACCTTGTCTGACTTCGCATCCCTTCAACCAGCCCTTCAACCAACGCATCCCTTCGCATCCCTTCAACCAACGAAACTGATGTCCAAGTATAACGGCCCTTACCATGTGGTTAAACAAACATCACTCGTCAATTACATCGTGAAGCCGCTTGAGCAGCCCCATGATCAACGACGCAGTGGACGTGAGACCGTCCACATAGACCGCCTAGAACCGTATCACGATCCTTCTATTGTCTCCTGCCCATGAGTCGCCGGGATGGCTCTTTTCCGGAGGGGAGGAAAATGTAGTGAAGATGAGTGCTACTCAGAAAGGTGGAGGGTATCACTCAGTCGGTGAAGAAGACGACGTTTAGTTGGCTTGGTGCACAGGCCGGTTCCGCCATTACCACTTGACTTGTTGTGACTGCTCTTCTGTTAATTAAAAGGGTGCCGCTCTAAAACGCCTCATTTTAAAAGTTCTTCGTACTGTACCATACCTATTAAACGCTGGTGTCCCAAAAAAGTACACTTGCGGATTATGAAAAACGTATCTTTTTACAATGGATCTGTTGAGCTTTTCCTTAGACCGTGTGCAGTAACCAGAAAACTATCATCATCATGATCAGCTTCTACCTTCTAGTGCGCTGCTTGGCCGGCACGCGCTCACTTTATCTTCCTATTCTGCTCGCTCTCCGCACCTGTACGCTGGGCTGATTAGCTAGTTAGCGAGGCGGTAGACTTAGCTGATTAAGCAATGACAACATAAGACCAGATTAATCAAATCAAGTTATGCTAAGACTGGGCCAGTTAAGCCACGTGTGGCTAAGATCATGCGAAACAAGACCAATCTGACTAAAACGTGTCACGTTAACGTCAAGTCAGTTAAGACCATGCTAATTAAGAGGACGGACATTACAAACAAGCTGATTAATACCAAGCCAGTTCAAACATTCACAATCTGGACGTTGTTCAAAATCCGGAAGTCATGCTGATTAGGCGTGACGTGGTAATAATGCAGCTAATTATTACGACTTTAGACTACAATATATAATCATGAGAATCATGAGATAATGAAGACATCGCTAAATAAAGGTAAACTGAAATTGATGTGACAAATATTACGTCCTTACTAATTAATTGAAATTAATTGATACCATGACAATTGAGGCCGAGCTCACGCAGCCTTGACTCTGAAGCAGACTCAACATACCGAGCAGGCTGAGTCGATGAGCCACGTAAAAAGCTGAAATAAACTAGGTATTCACAAGCCCTCCCAATAGCTCCAGCCTTGCACCATTGGGACCACATTTTTAGACGCAATGAAGCTGCCATGTGCGTCCACTGTATCGCACGCTTGGCAGTCACCTCCAGCATTATGAGAGTTGGGAGTTGAACTGGTTTTTTTTTCTTGGAATCAACGATTCTGAAGACGAGTTCGCGTGTTTGACTGAAAGTTCACTAAAAGAAGTCCAGTGCAAGGATCGGGCACACCCACCGCATGTGCACTTCCCAGTACTCAGGCCGAAACGCCACTGAGCGGCGCGATCCACACAGACGTATAGTACACACATGCACGAACAACTAAAGGTTCTTTCATCGCCCGGCTGTGATGCCTCGCGTACAATTTCATCGCGCTCACGTGGTACCACACACAGCCACGTTGGCGCCATGAAGCGAGCAAACTGGTTACATTTGTAACGAGAAATGTTACAGTTTCGCTTGTTTGTAACATTGTTTCTACATTTCTTTCTACCAACTTGTTACTGGAGCATGATCCTAGGAGGTGTATTGTAAATAACAGTAGTCTATCCATTTATTTATCTATAGTGTTATATAGAAGTGAAACGAGCTGCACGAGAATGCTGCGTGTGCGTCCTTGTTGCCTTCAAGTGTGGAAATCTTCGTGCTCCACGTGGAAAGAAATAATTTGCCTAAAGGAGGACAAACGCCCCCGAACGTACCTAGCAAAAGATAGTGCGACGCATCTGTTGCTGTACTATTTAAATGTTGGCTGAGAGGCGGCGCTGTGGCGTTCGCACGTTATGTTCCTCTGAAAATTGCCGCAAATTGCCGCACACTCCATCCGCGTTATTGTAGATGTTTTACTCAACACTCCTTTCGTGCGCTCCGCAGTTGTTTTTTTCTCTTGAACCTACCGCAGGTTTTTCACGGCCCATGCAGGAGTGGAGACAAGAAAATACATACTAAACATCGAAAGAAAATACATAACGGAATAACAAAAAGAAAGACAGAATGTCATCAGCTCATAATTCAAATTGGACACACTGTATTAGTTTCGTAAATGAATGAATGGTGTTACATTACACAATATTATTATCTAGTCAATTCCAATGGTGGGTAGCTGACATAAAAAGGGAATGCTTGGGAGTGTTAACACCACTGAAAGGTAGGCGGAGTGTTTTAGAAAGGCGCAGTCGCAATGAGTGTTTAGGTGGGTCTAGCAGGTAATGAGACAGTGATATGCGGAATTGGCCATGATATAATTGGTAAACAAATTTTAGTCGCGTTCTCCGCCGCGGTGGTCTAGTGGCTAAAGTACTCGGCTGCTGACCCGCCGGTCGTAGGATCAAACCCTGGCTACGGCGGCTGGATTTTCGATGGAGGAGGAAATGCTGTTGGCCCGTGTGCTCAGATTTGGGTGCACGTTAAAGAGCCCCAGGTGGTCGAAATTTCCGGAGCCCTCCACTACGGCGTCTCTCATAATCATATGGTGGTTTTGGGACGTTCAATCCCACATATCAATCAACCAATTTTAGCCGCGAGATAAGTCTGCGTTGCAAAAAGGGTTTAAGTTTGCCCTTGCGAGCAAGCCTGCAGAACTGGATTGCCCCAAGAAGTCTGAATTTACAAACTTAACTGCCTATTTTTGTATTCTTTTCATTTTAATAATGAGCTGCTTTTGATGTGGACTCCAGATGAGATCAGCGTATATATCTAAACATGGTCTAATTAGTGTTTTGTATGCAATAAGTTTAAGGTAGGTTGGTGCAGTGCGCAATTTTCTTCTGAGAAAGGATAGGTTCCTCTCCACTTTACGACATATGCCTAAAATATGTGGTTCTCAGTTGAGGTTAGATGAGAGAGTATACTGCCCAAGTATTTTACTTGGTCGCTTTTGTCGGTAGTTGCGCTTCCTTTAGTACATGTAAAGTTGAGGGGGTTGGTCTTATTTGTGAATGAAATGAAATGAGTTTTGATTGCGTTTAATTTCATGCCCCAAGGATTGCACCAGGAATAGACCATTTGCAACAAAGTGTTCAGTTTAACTTGATCGTCTCAGTTGTGTATGGCTGTGAACACAACTGTCATGATCTGTCCTGTCATGACCACCCCATAATGCGAGCTCGAAGCACACTACTCTTCACGAATAGCTCGGGCCATCGTATGCATAACACTCCACGACAATAAATGCGATTGCACGAGCTCGTAGCTTGTGCGGCGCACTGTGGCGGAATAGCTGGCGAAACGGCGAGTGCGGTGAACGCCTGTTGCAAACGCCACTTGTGGGAGGCCGCACGATAGCCGCGTTTCACAAGAGTTGCGAGCTGAGCAAAGATTGCGTGCGAAAATATTGGTGCATGACGGTAAGTTCGCGTCGTATCCTTGCATGACGTACCGCAAGCACCACTGACAATGTCATCCAGTAATGAGCAATAAATTCGTCCTCGCTGTGCGACCCTGACTCGGCATACCTTGGCCGCCCGCCGAAATGCATAAATCAGAGGCTGCTATTGAAATGAGCATTATGGCCCAGCCGCACGAAAATGTGGAAACTCTCGAATGTAATATACCCGCGGCGCCTGAGCAGAATATTGCGGCAGCCTTTAAGTCTAACTCAACCATATAGAAACAAACCTTACAGCCTGTCCATAAATCTGGCTGAAAAATCGAACATAAGTACGGATATGCGTGCACTCGTTTGCATAAGCTCCGAAATCCAGCAATTAAAGACCGATATGTGAGCAGGCGTTGATATGTAAACGGCACGGAAATATTGCATGTCTGCGTCTGCGAAAGTGGGCTTAATGCATGTTTCTGGTGATGCCGGTATTGGGTACGGATGAATAATTTTTTGTACTCGGGACAATATCATATATCTTATTGCATCTATCCCACCACCAGGCTTCATTTCCCCAATAAAAAAGTCCCCCCCCCTCAAGAAAAAATTATAGAAGACGCGCGCAAGAACTCACGTGCGCATGCACGCATGCATGCCGAGCTGTTCCAGTCCAGTGTAGTAATATTATATAGCCACAGTGCTTAAAGTACAACGTGAGCGGTTTTGAAGATGATGAGCTGGTTACGAAACGGGGCGAGTGTTTGGTGAACTCGTTTCACGTCCACGTATCGCGCCACATTTATAGGGAACGAATACCAACTAGCGTAGCTGTCAGCTAGCTGTTCTGAGAACGCTACAGTCATGTGGGACGCCGATCGTACTTTGCCTGTTATTGCGGTGTCCTAACTCCTGCCTGACGACATTGCGGTCCTGGTTTTAATTAAGATAGACGTAAATGAAGGACATGTTCCCGCGCTGTCGCGATGCCTTCTCTTCTCAAGCAGAGTTATAATTTAGAATTAAATATACGCAAAAGTATGAATTCTCGCACTTGTGGATTGTGGAGTCCCTAAATTAAACAGAGCAACATTTAAAACACTAAGAGCAAAAATTTCTCTCAACATCGGTCCTTTGAAACTAAATTCAGACGTTGAGGTTACACAGCGGCATCAAATGGGATACATATGCGTGATAAAGGGAGTCAATCTTAGTGTTAAATTGAACCACTTTAGTCATTTTGCGAAGTTCTCTCGACGGCCATGGGTCCGCACACTGACAAGGGAAGGCGACCGATGCTTGCCGATTAAAAAGCAATTCGCGATTAGGGATGTGTAGTGAGCTGTGGTCAGGCGATTGGTCTCTCTTTGTATATTTACACCAGGTCATTTACATATTCGGGGCGAAGCTCCATGAGGTCAAACCATGTCACCCCGTGGGCGTGAGCATAGCCTCCTTTATAGAGGAGGCTAGGCGTGAGATATATAGTACCTAGAAAGCCTGCTGGAGGTGCTGCGGCGCATGCTCACTCCGGCGCACAACCTCTCTCTTCGACAGCGGAGCACGAAGAGCTCGCACGTGACGCGTCATTGCCTCCGAGATGGCAGGCGCGCGGCGAGTTTTTAAACAGCACGCGCCCGCCATCTCAGAGGCCGTGGTACCACTATCTCGTAGCGGATAGCCTCGAACGCAAGAATCAGCAAGTAGCGAGCGTAGGAATGGTTCGAGGCTGAGTATAAAAAGTACATAGGATGGTGGACAACCCTGGACAACACTACGGAGCACTCTATACACCATCAAAAAAAAAAAAAAAACGTGTTCTGTATATTTCTGTACGCGTTTCTGAGGCGATCGAAGGCCTTCACTTGGTCAAGTGAAATCAAGTGTCCCCGAGCTCTTTTTGCCGTGGTGAGTCTGCGGATTCCTCTTCGAGGAATAGCGCAGCCTACTGATTATGTGTGTTGAAAGGGCCACTCACCATCCCGATGTAAAGACGAGGGGGTGACTTTCTCCTCTCCTTCATACACACGGAGCATCCTTATCGCCCCTTTATTCTTGAATGCACGTGAACAATATCAGCAATAAGCGCTAAAGCTTATCAGGACGTCGCGCTTCTCTGCTGCACGCTGCATCGTCGCTTGCGCAGTTGTAAACGCAAAAAAAAAAACGAAGCTTGATCGGTTGATTGTACACGATATTCTCGCGAGACAAAGAAGAACGGATAGGCGGCTCTATGGCAAAGCAGTGCAGGAGACAAATCACATTTGATAGTTTGCGTATATTTATTTATTTATTTGTTACATACTGCAGACCCTTAGGTCCGAGCAGGTGGGCAGTTTCAAGAGGACATAGTTGATTCAATAGGTGACATAAAAACGGTTTAGGGTGAGTGTTTCATACACTTGTATCAACGAATCGAGCGCATGTATGCTGTAGACGTCACGTGAACTACTGCCTACGTCGCATTAGTACCCCAGGAAAAACGGGAAATATCATTGATTGATTGATTGATTTGTGGGGTTTAACGTCCCAAAACCACCATTTGATTATGAGAGACGCCGTAGTGGAGGGCTCTGGAAATTTTGACCTCCTGGGGTTCTCTAACGTGCACCCAAATCTGAGTACACGGGCCTACAACATTTCCGCCTCCATCGGAAATGCAGCCGCCGCAGCCGGGAATCGAACCCGCGACCTGCGGGTCAGCAGCCGAGCACCTTAGCCACTAGACCACCACGGCGGGGTGACGGGAAATATCAGGAAATAATATTGCGCTTTTTTGCATTTTGGGAACCTGGTGAATGGCCCTTTAAGTTGTTAACGATTCAGAGCACTTGGTACTCTATTATGGGAGAGCGAATTGCCGTCCCGTTGGCCTCACATTGGGGTGGGGGGAGTTAGAAAAAGTGGGTAACGATTTAGAGTACCAGGTACTCTTCTATGGGAGAGCTTAAAGCCGTCCCCGAAAATTCACAGCAAGAAAGTGTGTTTAGAAAAAGTGGTTAACGATTTGGAGCACTAGGTGCTCAACTATGGGAGAGCAGTAAGCCGTCCCTAAACCGTATGTCTAGCTCCAAGCAAACGGTTATGATTTCGCGAAGGCCCTCGGTGCTGGCAAAGGTAAAAAAAAAAATGCAGCCGTCATAGGTGCGCCCGTCACATGCGTAATTCGTACATGCCTTCTTCAAAAAGTAGTGTTTTCTCAATAAAAAATGTATTGAGAATCAGCTTGATTTAATATGCTAACCAGAACTTTTATCCGGATAATAGCAGTTTGTGTTGGAATTTTTGTAGTTGCCAATAAAGAACATAATTTTCTTGGCAGAGACTACAGCGCCGCGCGGCGCTCGAGCCACCTTCACACAGAAACGGCTGCTACAGTGTACTACAGGTTTTCCCGCTCAATTTAATCCAAGCGCCAGCCAAATTAATCTAGGCGCCAGTCAATTTAATCCAGCCGCCACTGAAATTAATCCAGGTGCCAATCATTTTAATCCAAGTGCCACTGAAATTAATCCAACCGCCAGCCGATTTAATCCGGACGCCAGCGAATTTAATCCTGATGACATTGTGACTTAAAAACGACCCAGAATTTTCGGGAATGCGTGGAGTGAATAGCTTTGGAGTGAATTTAACAGGGAAAAGCCATGAATGAGTCACTAGTGACACAATGCGACTCGCGCGACTTTATCACGCCTATCACCCGCGTAAACACTATTCACACCTTCGACATGCATATCAAAGGCAACGCCGTCCACACAGTAATAACTTGATAATTATTAACCAGGCCAATGATCTCATCACGAGTGACTTAGGTGACGTCCTCACGCATATCACCCACGCACGCACTGTCTTAACCTTCCGTCATGCATATTAAATGAAACGTCTTTGAAAGAGCGAGATCTTGATACCTAAAACTCGGCCAAGTCACCTGATAACCAGTTCCTCAGGGGACGTCATCACAAATATCACCCACGCACGTTATTTACTCGCCTGCCGACATGCATGCCAAACGAAACGTCTTTGAGAGAGCGATAACGTGGTACCTATGACTCGGCCAACTGACTTGATCGCTTGTGATTTAGCTGACGTCATCATGCCTATCACCCACGCACGCAATGTCTAACCTGCCATCATGTATACCAAACGAAACGTCTTCGAGAGGCTAATAAATTGAACGCTGTCAATCAGCAGAGTGACGTGATCACTAGTGACTCGTGTGACGTCATCACGCCTGACACCCACGCACGCGGTGTCCTAACCTGTCTTCATGCATATCAAACGAAATGTCTTCGAGAGGCTAATAAATTGAACGCTGTCAATCAGCAGAGTGACGTGATCACTAGTGACTCGTGTGACGTCATCACGCCTGACACCCACGCACGCGGTGTCCTAACCTGTCTTCATGCATATCAAACGAAATGTCTTTGAGAGAGTAATAACTTGAACGCTGTCACAAGGCCCAGTGACGTTATCACTAGTGACTCGTGTGACGTCATCACGCCTATCACACACGCACGCGGTGTCCTAACCTGTCTTCATGCATATCAAATGAAACGTCTTTGAGAGAGTAATAACTTGAACACTGTCACAAGGCTCAGTGACGTCATCACTAGTGACTGGCGTGACGTCATCACGCCTATCACACACGCAAGCACTCTGTAACCTGCCTTCATATATATCAAACGAAACGTCTTAGAGAGAGTAATAACTTGAATGCTGTCACAAGGCCCAGTGACGTCATCACTAGTGACTGGCGTGACGTCATCACGCCTATCACACACGCACGCGGTGTCCTAACCTGTCTTCATGCATATCAAACGAAACGTCTTAGAGAGAGTAATAACTTGAATGCTCTCACTAGGCCTAGCGACGTGAATACTAGTGACTCATGTGACGTCATCACGTCTATCACACACGCACGCGCTGTCCTAACCTGTTTTTCATGCATATCGAACGAAACGTCTGTGAGAGAGCAATAATGTTATACTTATGACTCGGCCAACCGACTTGATCACTATTGACTCACGTGACGTCATCACGACTAACAGTCATGCAAGCACTCTCTAACGTGCTTTCATGAATATCAAACGAAACGTCATTGAGAGAACATTAACTTCAAGGCCGTTGCAGGCAGCGTCTGCTAGTAAAAACTAACTTCTCGCGCTGCACAGCCGTTCACCAGCTAGGCGGTATACGTAGACACCAGATCGCGCGTTTTGAATTCAGTCAAAGGCGTCTTTACATGGCTTTTGTTTGACTTGACGCTTTTCTTGACTCGTGTAGATGCGATGGAAGCAACAGTACCTTCAAGCAGCAGTGTGGTACAACCCAACAACAGTGTCACATCGCTTGTTGAGGGCAGCGCTTCTCCTTCATTCAATAAATAGAAATAATGAAGTCGAAATGACAATTAAGCATTTTACAAACCATACTCAATTACGCAACATTCAACCGATACCCTCACCTCCCTGCGACACGTTTACTCCAGCTCGTCGTGTGGGTAGATGTACGCGTCTTTTTGTTGCTTCTCGTGTTTCGTAGAATGCCTTGAAAATGCGGGCAGCCAGGCCGCAATACTGTGAACGGACAGGCGTTCTACACTAAACAGGCACGCTTATTCCAAGCACACTAACCTATAAGAAACGGCGTGGCGTAGAATGTAGAAAGGAAGGCACGAGTCAGCCACCGCATTGAATGGCGCATCAGCAAATGGCCAGTTGCAAATAGCAATAGTATGTATCTCAAGTATGGGGACTGCCCTCTATTACAACGGATTTGTTTCACAGGATAACCAGATGAAATAATTGTTGAGCCGAAGGAGTGGTAGACAAATCTTTTTGTAGCAAGCTTTGGAGCAGGCAGACCGTGCGTCTTATGCTTGATTAAGGATATACAGTGTTATGACTATAGCCGAATTATATGCAAACGCCTGTTTCGTTTCTTGTGCTCATATCGTGTCATTTTGACACGTGAGCACAAATTAGAGGGCGAGGAGAGCTTTTATAGTGCTTTTATAGTGCCTATATATCCCTATTTCGGGCGTTGTAGCCTCAATTCGTATAGGTGCCTGTAAATGTCTGTTTTCAAAATCGATGCCTATATAAACGCTATTTAACCTGAAATTTTGCTTTCAAGTACCACTGGAGCCCGGTATTTATGTTACCCAGCAAAATATAGATTTCGGGACACTGTGGGGTCCAAACTACTCTTTATTTCACGAGTTACGTTTAGAACTGTCAAAACCAGAAGGCGTTTTAGCCAAGAGGAAGGTAGATTAGCCTCTACACATGTATACCATCCATGTCGCGTCGTCGGCTCAGCCTCTTTCCAGTGTCCGCTCAGATGCGTAGGGAGCAGGAGGTGCCTCTGTGCATCGGCAGGAAGATGAAGAATGAATGCGAAACTGTGGAGAGTCATCAGGGGAAGTAAGGAAGTAAAGTGCAGATTAAAAAAAAAGCGATATCTATGTAGTTTTTGTTTTATTTGTCATATACATGTGGTGCTTCACTGGATCACCTGAAAATGTTTACTTACGCAGTGGAAATAGTTGCATGTCCAATGAAAAGCTTTGTATCACTAGAATTTTTAGTTTAATCATTAGAAGCTGCGAAAGCATGATCTCAGGAGGGGAGCTTGAAACCTTCACCACTAACTCTATGTAGACTTCGCAAGTCCAATTCCTTCCCCGCTATTGGTATGAAATTCACTCGGAGCTGGAGCATCACACGACGCGCATGAGCACGTCATGCGCGCGTAACCTACACTCGCATGAGATGCCCATGTCAGCCCGTGCGTGCAAGCGGTGTTCTGCCGTCTCGATGTTCTTTTGTATTGTACTGCGAGTTTTCGTGGGATGGATCCCTATCTGCGCGCACGTTTGGAGAGGCTGACTTGGATAACGTATCCTTACCCCGATACACAGCGTCACACCGCTGCATCTTCTGCTAGGGACGATACACCAAAACCACGCCCAGCGTTGTGAATGCTGGCCCCGACACATTGCGCAAACTGCGAGAACACCAACGCAAACAAAATGGAGGCACCTTAGTGTCGCGTCTCTCTCGATATGAAATTAAATAAATAAGGCGAATAGATTTCGCCTGTGTGTTCTAACATTTTTGTAAACTTTCATGCTTCTATTTAGGCAACAGTTTGTACAAACTACACACGTTGTCTCAAATAGTTCTCGCAGTGTCACGTACTACTTTGACATAGGCAGGACCATTCTATCACCTTCACCAAATTGGGGCGCACGCCCATGAGATGAAGGTGAAGCCGTGTTCAGTTTGGCCTATCACCTCTTTATGCCACGCGTAGTACTGGAAATCTTGGTAAATGAGATCTTGAGCGCTCAGTGCATTCATTCCTTTACGCTTCTCAAAACTCTTAAGTTTGTGTAACGACCCTTAAAGTGTTCACAGACAGAAGAAAAATTGAGCCTGTGTGGTTAGGCCAAGTTAATACGCCGCAAAAAAAAAATCCTTCTGGCGCCTGGCACTCTGACTATTTGCGCATGTATAGCCCTTCTTAGCTATGGCACACAGAAAGAGACCCAGAAGCATATTTCTACGATGGTGCACACTTAACTGACCATGCTGAACTAGAAATGGAGAGACCGTATTCTGCGAACCCCGCGAAACGAGGTGCTCCAGCATGCCGTTTGTCAACTAGTGCGAAAAGGGCGAATGTAAATGTTAGAGCCTGCGTGTCAGCAAATGGCCTTCTCCACTGGACAATTGCCGACAAGGTCCACTGGGCTGTCTTCAACGACTTTCTTGCAGAAGTGTCGAGTAAAGTTTCACAGCAGGAACCAGGAATACAGGCAGTGTTCCTGTTTGACAATGCACCAGCGCACCGCCGCGCCGAACAGGCTGTCCTCGCGGCAAGCGACCACACAGTCAAGTGGCTACCGCCATACAGCCCTTTCTTCAATCTGATTGAGGAGCTCTTCTCTAAGTTCAAGGCAGGTGTAAAGGGATTCCTAAGCGAGCGGAGGGATGATCTCCTCACGACACCGGAAGGGATCTCCAAGAAAGAACATCGCCGTGCTCTGCTGGTTGAGGCCGCCGAAGTGGTTCTTGAAAGAGAAAAGAAGAGAAAAGTGAGCCCCGTTATTGTCTGCTTCATGAGCGACACCGCCACAGTAGCTCACAGGGGATGGGGGTGAGGAGGGATAAAAAGGATAGGAGTAAAGATGTGGGAAAGCCGAAGAAGGAGAAGAGAAGAAGAGAGGTGTGGTGGTAAGCCACAGCGAGCGAGGACAAACCGAGGGGATAGAAGAGATAGGAAAGATGGAGCACGGTCACTGGAGTCCGAGGACGGGGCGCACCTGCGAGAGCTCCTTTCGGCGTCGGTGGATGGCGTAGAACAAGTCCAGTAAGTCAGAGCTGCACTGTCGTCGGAGGTGGAAGGTCGTCGGCGGCAGGAGATGACGTAGGGCGAGTCCAGTCGGCCAGAGCCACGATGACGCGGGAGATCGCAAGCGCGCGGAGCGCGCGAGCGCACAACCGATCGGCCCGAAATCCAGCAAGCGAGTCCTGCTGGTTGAGGCCGCGGGGCGCTCTATGCAGCACATCCAGCGTGTGGACTGTGCCGCTTATGATAGACACAATTACACTTTTGTACAAGATGCCCTCGACTGCCTTGATATGTAGAACACTGCTCAGCAGCACATCTATGGGTGCGTGTTTATGAAAATTGCTTTGCCTGTATATTAATAAATTTTGTTTCTCACGGACTTGTCCCGGTTCTCTTTCATCACCCATTTCATAACCAATTTAATAAGCTTGACGTTATTAAAACAACATTTTTTTCTTGAGGTACGGTGGATGTTTTAACCGGGCATCATCTTTGCTTCGGCATTGCGAAAGCATGTCAGGTAGGTCGTAACTATAGAGGCCAGCTCTATAAGCACTAAAAAACCGGGATTTAGGCACCGAAAATTGGCGGCCAGAACACTGTTTTAGGCTTCCAAAATTGTGAATATAGGCACAATAAGCTTTGACAAAACACAAATTTTCCAATGAACAGGTGCGGGATCTGTCTCTACATGAAAGCAAGCAAAAATGTTCTAGTTTATAATTGTACAAACGGGTAATGATTTAGCATAAACATGCGTTTTTCCGCGGGCTTCGCAGAATACGGTCTCTCCATTTCTAGTTCAGCATGGTCAATTAAGTGTGCACCATTGTAGAAATATGCTTCTGGGTTTCTTTCTGTGTGTCATAGCTAAGAAGGGCTATACATGCGCAAATAGTCAGAGTGCCAGGCGCCAGAAGGATTTTTTTTTGCGGCGTATTAACTTGGCCTAACCACACAGGCTCAATTTTTCTTCTGTCTGTGAACACTTTAAGGGTCGTTACACAAACTTAAGAGTTTTGAGAAGCGTAAAGGAATGAATGCACTGAGCGCTCAAGATCTCATTTACCAAGATTTCCAGTACTACACGTGGCATAAAGAGGTGATAGGCCAAACTGAACACGGCTTCACCTTCATCTCATGGGCGTGCGCCCCAATTTGGTGAAGGTGATAGAATGGTCCTGCCTATGTCAAAGTAGTACGTGACACTGCGAGAACTATTTGAGACAACGTGTGTAGTTTGTACAAACTGTTGCCTAAATAGAAGCATGAAAGTTTACAAAAATGTTAGAACACACAGGCGAAATCTATTTGCCTTATTTATTTAATTTCATATCGAGAGGGACGCGACACTAAGGTGCCTCCATTTTGTTTGCGTTGGTGTTCTCGCAGTTTGCGCAATGTGTCGGGGCCAGCATTCACAACGCTGGGCGTGGTTTTGGTGTATCGTCCCTAGCAGAAGATGCAGCGGTGTGACGCTGTGTATCGGGGTAAGGATACGTTATCCAAGCCAGCCTCTCCAAACGTGCGCGCAGATAGGGATCCATCCCACGAAAACTCGCAGTACAATACAAAAGAACATCGAGACGGCAGAACACCGCTTGCACGCACGGGCTGACATGGGCATCTCATGCGAGTGTAGGTTACGCGCGCATGACGTGCTCATGCGCGTCGTGTGATGCTCCAGCTCCGAGTGAATTTCATACCAATAGCGGGGAAGGAATTGGACTTGCGAAGTCTACATAGAGTTAGTGGTGAAGGTTTCAAGCTCCCCTCCTGAGATCATGCTTTCGCAGCTTCTCATGATTAAATTAAAAATTCTAGTGATACAAAGCTTTTCATTGGACATGCAACTATTTCCACTGCGTAAGTAAAAATTTTCAGGTGATCCAGTGAAGCACCACATGTATATGACAAATAAAACAAAAACTACATAGATATCGCTTTTTTTAATCTGCACTTTACTTCCTTACTTCCCCTGATGACTTTCCACAGTTTCGCATTCATTCTTGATCTTCCTGCCGATGCACAGAGGCACCTCCTGCTCCTTACGCATCTGAGCGGACACTGGAAAGAGGCTGAGCCGACGACGCGACATGGATGGTATACATGTGTAGAGGCTAATCTACCTTCCTCTTGGCTAAAACGCCTTCTGGTTTTGACAGTTCTAAACGTAACTCGTGAAATAAAGAGTAGTTTGGACCCCACAGTGTCCCGAAATCTATATTTTGCCGGGTAACATAAATACCGGGCTCCAGTGGTACTTGAAAGCAAAATTTCAGGTTAAATAGCGTTTATATAGGCATCGATTTTGAAAACAGACATTTACAGGCACCTATACGAATTGAGGCTACAACGCCCGAAATAGGGATATATAGGCACTATAAAAGCACTATAAAAGCTCTCCTCGCCCTCTAATTTGTGATCACGTGTCAAAATGACACGATATGAGCACAAGAAACGAAACAGGCGTTCGCATATAATTCGGCTATAGTCATAACACTGTATATCCTTAATCAAGCATAAGACGCACGGTCTGCCTGCTCCAAAGCTTGCTACAAAAAGATTTGTCTACCACTCCTTCGGCTCAACAATTATTTCATCTGGCTATCCTGTGAAACAAATCCGTTGTAATAAAGGGCAGTCCCCATACTTGAGATACATACTATTGCTATTTGCAACTGGCCATTTGCTGATGCGCCATTCAATGCGGTGGCTGACTCGTGCCTTCCTTTCTACATTCTACGCCACGCCGTTTCTTATAGGTTAGTGTGCTTGGAATAAGCGTGCCTGTTTAGTGTAGAACGCCTATCCGTTCACAGTATTGCGGCCTGGCTGCCCGCATTTTCAAGGCATTCTACGAAACACGAGAAGCAACAAAAAAGACGCGTACATCTACCCACACGACGAGCTGGAGTAAACGTGTCGCAGGGGGGTGAGGGTATCGGTTGAATGTTGCGTAATTGAGTATGGTTTGTAAAATGCTTAATTGTCATTTCGACTTCATTATTTCTATTTATTGAATGAAGGAGAAGCGCTGCCCTCAACAAGCGATGTGACACTGTTGTTGGGTTGTACCACACTGCTGCTTGAAGGTACTGTTGCTTCCATCGCATCTACACGAGTCAAGAAAAGCGTCAAGTCAAACAAAATCCATGTAAAGACGCCTTTGACTGAATTCGAAACGCGCGATTTGGTGCCTACGTATACCGGTTAGCTGGTGAACGGCTGTGCAGCGTGAGAAGTTAGTTTTTTACTAGCAGACGCTGCCTGCAACGGCCTTCAAGTTAATGTTCTCTCAATGACGTTTCGTTTGATATTCATGAAAGCACGTTAGTGCCTGCATGACTGTTAGTCGTGATTACGTCACGTGAGTCAATAGTGATCAAGTCGGTTGGCCGAGTCTTAAGTATAACATTATTGCTCTCTCACAGACGTTTCGTTCGATATGCATGAAAACAGGTTAGGACAGCGCGTGCGTGTGTGATAGACGTGATGACGTCACATGAGTCACTAGTATTCACGTCGCTAGGCCTAGTAAGAGCATTCAAGTTAATACTCTCTCTAAGACGTTTCGTTTGATATGCATGAAGACAGGTTAGGACACCGCGTGCGTTAGGACACCGCGTGATGACGTCACGCCAGTCACTAGTGATGACGTCACTGGGCCTTGTGACAGCGTTCAAGTTATTACTCTCTCTAAGACGTTTCGTTTGATATACATGAAGGCAGGTTACAGAGTGCTTGCGTGGGTGTCAGACGTGATGACGTTACGCCAGTCACTAGTGATGACGTCACTGGGCCTTGTGACAGCGTTCAAGTTATTACTCTCTCAAAGACGTTTTGTTTGATATGCATGAAGACAGGTTAGGACACCGCGTGCGTGTGTGATAGGCGTGATGACGTCACGCCAGTCACTAGTGATGACGTCACTGGGCCTTGTGACAGCATTCAAGTTAATACTCTCTCGAAGACATTTCGTTTGATATGCATGAAGACAGGTTAGGACACCGCGTGCGTGGGTGTCAGGCGTGATGACGTCACGCCAGTCACTAGTGATGACGTCACTGGGCCTTGTGACAGCATTCAAGTTATTACTCTCTCTAAGACATTTCGTTTGATATACATGAAGGCAGGTTAGGACACCGCGTGCGTGGGTGTCAGGCATGATGACGTCACGCCAGTCACTAGTGATAACGTCACTGGGCCTTGTGACAGCGTTCAAGTTATTACTCTCTCAAAGACATTTCGTTTGATATGCATGAAGACAGGTTAGGACACCGCGTGCGTGGGTGTCAGGCGTGATGACGTCACACGAGTCACTAGTGATCACGTCACACTGCCGATTGACAGCGTTCAATTTATTAGCCTCTCGAAGACGTTTCGTTTGGTATACATGATGGCAGGTTAGACATTGCGTGCGTGGGTGATAGGCGTGATGACGTCAGCTAAATCACAAGCGATCAAGTCAGTTGGCCGAGTCATAGGTACCACGTTATCGCTCTCTCAAAGACGTTTCGTTTGGCATGCATGTCGGCAGGCGAGTAAATAACGTGCGCGGGTGATATTTGTGATGACGTCCCCTGAGGAACTGGTTATCAGGTGACTTGGCCGAGTTTTAGGTATCAAGATCTCGCTCTTTCAAAGACGTTTCATTTAATATGCATGACGGAAGGTTAAGACAGTGCGTGCGTGGGTGATATGCGTGAGGACGTCACCTAAGTCACTCGTGATGAGATCATTGGCCTGGTTACTAATTATCAAGTTATTACTGTGTGGACGGCGTTGCCTTTGATATGCATGTCGAAGGTGTGAATAGTGTTTACGCGGGTGATAGGCGTGATAAAGTCGCGCGAGTCGCATTGTGTCACTAGTGACTCATTCATGGCTTTTCCCTGTTAAATTCACTCCAAAGCTATTCACTCCACGCATTCCCGAAAATTCTGGGTCGTTTTGAAGTCACAATGTCATCAGGATTAAATTCGCTGGCGTCCGGATTAAATCGGCTGGCGGTTGGATTAATTTCAGTGGCACTTGGATTAAAATGATTGGCACCTGGATTAATTTCAGTGGCGGCTGGATTAAATTGACTGGCGCCTAGATTAATCTGGCTGGCGCTTGAATTAAATTGAGCGGGAAAACCTGTAGAATGGTTGTAGGCTGCTGCGCCGCACGGAAGTGACGTCATGCACATTGCTAGTTAGGCGCTTCGTTTGAACAGTCAGAGTGTCTAGCGTTGCGTCTATGCGTAACGATAGAAGCCGTCAATTTATGTCCAGGCACAAAAATAAAAAAAAATGTACAGTTAACGTTCAGCATGACAACAATACAAAAGCGGCTTCTCAAACCCTCCGCACCAATCGGCAGCTGTGGCATTGTTGGCTAGCGCGGCACATTACGAACGGGTGAGGTCAGTGCTTCAAACCCCAATACAGTCTGTGTTTTCTTCTTTTTGTTCACGCAAGCATTGTTTTAACATTTGCGCCTCCTCATCGGCCTCACGTCAGCCTGACTTGTCGCTGGTGGTCCTGCCCACAGGCTCTTTGATACTGGGTGTTTGATGACCCTCGCATAATTGGCTACATTTATTATGATAAAGTTTTTTGCGAAATAATACTCTTAACTGGTGAGACAAAAAAAGACACAAGAAATTCAAATGCAGCTATCTGCATCGGTTTTTTTAGCATACGCGTCAGAAATGTTGACTTTCACGGTTTATTAAAGTTTTTGGTGGCAGAAAGGCACACTGCAATGTAGCCACGCAGAATATGTAACAGGAATCTGTTTTATGTCACTCAGTATACGGTCATCACCTGACGAGCTAACCGGCAGGCCGCTTCAAAATACTGACGTGCCACTATAATGCTGTAGGCGATCAGCACTTGATAAAACAATGCCCAAGGGCAAGTGCCGACTGTGTTAGCCCACCTACCTGCAAAACAGGTTGTCTGCCTTGCTGAATAACGCGCACGGCTTGCGACAGCACGGGAGCATATTCGTAGCAACGAGTGAGAACGACCGTACGTGTTTAAAACAGCCTGCAATGCAGTAGCTTTGGCCTTCGGGGATTATAGGCTTCGTAAGAACACTTCGCAGGTGCACTGGGGTTTCATGCATTTGCTTCGGCCATACACACATGAGCTGTACAAAAGCATTTATTTCATCGTCGACCTTGCCCTTTGCGACAAACAAAACTCAACAGCAAGGACACTTTCACCTTGGACAACACCACGCTTGGCATTGCAATCTAGAAAATGCAGTACGTCCAACAACAATAATCCGCACTTCATACTGAGACACTTCATGGCGCATACAGTCAGATGAAGCTGCGGCACGGTGGACGGCCGTGCTAGCTCCAACCTCTACGATCAACTGGGCATCAAGCAATCCCACGAGGCAGCGAGGACACAGGGTCTCCGGTCCTCCTGGGGGGGGGGGGGGGGTAGGCGCAGGCCACGAATTTGCCGGCATTTTCAATAATGCTGTTACCGTCCCTACACATCGCAGCTACCATTTTTACCTTTAGCAGCCGACGCACTCATGGCGCCCCCTGTATTTAAAATGCTTGTGATATGTGTTTAATTAAACAAATATATCACACTAAACAAAAATGACCTGAAATAACCTCAAAAACTGGGTAAACCATTTGTCCTCTAGCGCACTACCTTTCCTGGTTTTTTTTTTTACCACCTACTACCGAGGTAAAAATTTACTCTCGTGCTAACTGAGTTTTTGAACGTAGGGAGAGTAGTAAATATTTACCCCAGTGAGGCTTTCAGCGAGTATAGAGAGAGTAAATTTTTACTACCTTCACAAGGTTTTTGAGGTGATTACTGGGAGTTATTTCAGGTGGTAAAAAAATAAAAATTGACGGGTGCATTCGGCCAGAGACGACAAATTTATTGAATAGCAGAACTGATTGAATTTATTGAACGGCAGAATTGGTGACACAAAGATTCACATACAGACAAACAAGCACACACAACAAATGCAGAATAATACACCACTAGAACAGACTGCACGCGTTGCTCGACTACACTTCGACAATCCGGTATATATATAGGCACGACTTTTTGACCGGCCAAGTAGTACCGGTAGGAGAGCTCTTTTTTTTCCATCGATTAACAACAACGCTTGAAGGTGCAAGCGTAAGCTTCAGGTGGGCTGCAGGGCACTAAATGTCACACCGATCTTTTATTATAAATCTGCACGATCTCACCTTTTTGATTATCCAATAATTGCTTGGCACACCGGGCTCTTTGCCCCACGCGTGTTAGCACTGCTGATGCACAAGTCCATAAAATATACCTAAGTACACACAAACCATGGTAGCTCAATGATTTTAATTGAGCGACGGTGCACAAACACAGTAGCAGCACGTATTCATCACAACGGTCGTAGAGGAGCGGTGCACGCCTGCACACAAGCTTCTTACCGACGGCGTTCTAGGCCTTTTCGAGGAGCACGGCTATCCGATGAAACACAGCTGGCGATCACAGAACACATATCCTGTGCGAATTTCGTCGTCATTTCAGACACAAATGAACGCGTGACCGCTATCTTGCGGAGACGGGGCGGTGTATGCATACTTAAAACGAAAGACCACCATCCGGGCAGGTCCGGGTTTTCTTCGTGCTCACCGGCCGCCGCTTGTTGGTTCCGTCTGCCTCTTATCGGCTTCGTGCTACATGTTTGAGAACGGTTGGTGCATGAGGTGGGCAATTCGGGCAGCACTTTACTCGTGCAGACATCGCCTACTGTGGAACAAAATATATGCGATGCTTCTTTCACCTGCCCCGGCGACACACTCCCACTGGTCACTGGTGGCCGCGGCTCGGTGCCGACGACAGAGTGAAGCATTTTGCTTATTGCTTCTCCAGCAGGCAAGCACGCACGACGACACCAGATTGATTTTGTTACCACTGGAAGATCTGGAGATATCCGCGAACTGGAGATATCCGCGACGTGCAGGTTCGGAGGCGCTCGGAAGAGCACGGTCGCTCGATGATGTAGGAAACACGTGAGATCTATCAGCCCAACCAGACACACAGATACCGAGCTTCTTGCACTGTCTGTCTCCAAAGCCACCGCCGAGCAAAAGCAACAATTTGCGAAAATATGCAGGACAACTTTCCACAGCAGGTTTTCTTTCTTTTTTTCTCTCTTTTGAAAGCCCCCCCCCCCCCTCCGTCTTTTTCTTTTTTTTTCTTTCAAAGAATGCTGTTGTCGCTTGTTGTGCTTATGCTGCCCCCAGTTCCAGTAAAAGTGCGCTGACTCGAAGTCAGTCCAGAGGCACGGTGATGCAAAAAAAAACAAAAAAAAACATCTGTGGGCTTCGCGTACCGTCAGTATTCACTGAGAGCGTCACAAGGGGGGGGGGGTTGGGGGCAAAAGCCGCCGAAGCAGCTGCACCTTGCAGTCACGTGGTATGAAACTCTGAAACGCAGGTTAAAAATCACGTGATAGAAAACTCCCTAAGTGGTAAAACTGGATTTTGACATCCTTTTACTACTTGCCTGAGAGGTGGTGGTAAAACTATGTCATGTACCATCTTTTACTCCTACGCGAGGTAGTAATTTTAAACGCGAGGGAGTTTTCAGAGGTCATGAGCCGGAAAAACCCCAAACTCAGATAGTTTTTGCTTACAGTGTATAAGCTAATTGACTCATCAAACACCTGCTTAGTAATATTTTTGCAGGTTTAACGTATTATACAATAAATACTTATACGTTTAAATAGCTTGAAGAAAAAGTTTTAAAGTGACATTGATACCGTGCGGCGCAAGAGCCACTTCTGTGTGGGGCAGGCACAGAGATAATATACTGACACGGCCGCTAGATGAAAAAGCGCACGCTGCTCTTTCATCCAGCGGCCGTGTCTGATGCGCGCATTAACTCTATGTGCGCAGGAGACGCTGCCATTTTTCTTAGTCTCGTTAAGTGGATTTCAGCCGTGCCACTACTCTCGACACCAAAAGCCACCTGGTGTTGCAGGCAGGCAGGAAGGCTGTGCTCGGGGGAGGGTGTATAGTTCTTGAGAGTCGAAAGGAAGTGAAAAGTGAGCCCCACAGCCTCGCAACTGTCTGCAGCTAGGAGCGACACCTTAACCGGGCTCTTCAGTTTTCCACTTCGGCTATCCGCGGGCTCCCAGAACCAGCCAGAACGCGCTTCCTTCCTTTCATCCCCCCCCCTCTCTCTCTCTCATGGCGCACTTGCATTTCGCGTTCGTTCTCTCGGATTTGTTGGGTTTGATGGTTCTGGCAACTCGCGGGTGGTCGGCGAATAGCTACAAGCGTCGAGGTCTTAGTTGTCGAAGCCCTCTGGAAGATTTGGGCTAGCAGATGGCGAAAGGAGACGATACGCGCTGGCTGCCATATTTTTGAGGTCTCGGCAGATTGCAATGCGGGCGCTTGTGAACTGCGCTTTCGCTTGTCATTTTGCGCAACGTTATCTTCCAAAGCCTGTACCGCTACGCGAGATGGGGTGATTACGAGTGGCGGCAAGCATTTGAACCCTCTGTTTATCGCTCTTTCATTTTCGCTGAATATTGTGCTCACTCAGTTCAGAAGAAGTGGCCGTGTGCACTTTGCCACAGCATACTTGTTCTCGAGAACAGGAACGTGGATGCGGAAGCTAACGCAATGATTGACAACTTGACAAGAAGAAACTTAAAGTTGTCACAGCCAAGCACTGCGCACACGGTGCTGGTGATTGATCGATTGATATGGGGGGTTGAACGTGCCAAAACCACTATATGATTATCCGAGACACCGTAGAGCAGCGCTCCGGAAATTTTGACCTGGGGTTGCACATGGCGCTGGTGACAACGCTTGCTATTGAAAAGCTCACTAAGGGAGAAAATTCAAAAGCATTCCTCGCGCCGGACATCCAACTTGGCATTGTCAGTGCCATTGCCATCTCACTATTTGAAGATGTTGAGTTACAGTGCCTGAATACTTGATGTGTGATTACCGCCAAGCAGCGCATATAAGAAGCCAGAGCAACGCATGGTGGCGCTGCGACTCGGCACATGCCGTGCCATCTTAGTTGAAAAAGTAGAAATCGAAGATGCATATCGCGCGTTTTTCCTTCCTGCCCATGCTTCCCGCCGATGCGCTGCCGCTCACTCACGTGCTCGTGCAGAGAGCGCGCAGTGCGTTTGAATCACCTCACAATGTACCGCCTGCAGTGCAGCTTCATAATAATCTCTGATCTGGACAAGCACTTCCGAGAAATGAATCTAACAAAAGGAGTAAAGCTCGTTAGTCAAGTTTATGATGTGGAGCAGGCGACGGAAGAGGAGGACGCCGGAGTGGCCGCTAAATGCATTTCTCAGGTCCAGGCCAATACCATGTACGACGTATGTCTCGAGGTAAGTCTCATTCTGTCGACATGAAGCCGCGTTCTCTATCGATGTGCTGCGTTGATGTTTATGAAAACTATATCATGACCTCCAAGATGGCGGGCGCATGGCGTGTTTCTCTCCGGCCGTCCCAATCACACGGAGAAAACGTGCTTCCAGAGGTAGGCGTGGCCCGCTCTTTTCTCCGCACCGCGGCGCTCCTTCATATGGTCGAAAAGGATGCCGTGCTGTTGGCGAAGCTTGCATGTGGCGAGAAAAAAAAATCGTTTTGCTCTTTTATATTACTTCGCGCTCGTTTGGGAATGTCGGGCCAAGGTGTACGAGAGGCAAAGTCAATGCTTGGGTGTGTATATATTCAAATGGGCTTTTTTATTGTAGATGTGCGCCGCCCATGTTAGAGCACTTATATTTGAGATGCCTCTGCAAGAGATCCGCATGTGCTGGAAACTTACTGTACTTCAAAGTTTGCAGGCTGTATGGTATGGAGGGCACTGGCGAAGAAAAAGTGAGATCCCGGCCAACAAGCGAAGTCAGAAGAGTGCCGCGTTTTGCACTCACGGGTTGCACTCTATTTAAAGGGTTTTTTTACGTTCATGTCTCTAGCGCTGCTTTTCATTGCAACTGCCACTTCAAGAATCCTCCCATCGAGCCGCAGAAGCAGGATACAACAAGGCGGCTGCAAGTGGTCGTCATGCATCTACACTATGTCTAGACTGAATATCGCCGATTCTGCGACAACCTCAGACTGGTTACCTGCAGGTTCGTTTTGGTCACTTATATGGTCGCCCATTTGCACTGTGAATTTTGCGGTGCTCAGTGGATACGTTGGGCAATGTAAGAGCAAACATGCAAATCTTTTGCTTGGTCAAGAAGTACGCAACACGCGTTCAGAGCTTAATGTACCTGGTATGAAACACCGTGGTGTTACATAGCAGTGACAATTTGCACTTTTTTCATTCTTCAGTTACCTACCTCGACGAATACTTAGTTTTCACGAGAAAGAAGACGTTATGCTACATGTACGACCATTTGATTTGGATTCAGTCGAGAGCACAATAAATAAACATGACACTGATATTGTCATTGTGCTACCAAAAATGATCGACATTGGGATCACGAAAGAGGAGACCATAACAACTCGGGCACTTTCACTGTGAAAGACGTGGGGAGTGGATGTAAGTCGGCTAATCGAAGCCTTTATACCCTATTTCAATGACATGACCAGGGTAATAAGTTATCTAGAGCGTACCTGTGATTTGGTTGACCACCTCATAAATATGCGTACGCTATATAACAGCAAAATTATGAGTCAGAGTAGGAGAGCAATACGATTGAACAACAATAATTAGCCCAGTTTTCCCCCGTGCAAGTCTCTAGAAGTGAGGAATGCTAAAATGTCTCTATATTTATCGAAGAAGGGTGTTTAGCACCGAGAAAGAACAGACCGTAATAATAAAAAGTAATACTTCAACCGACAAATTGATACCTCCTTACAATTACCAATCAGAAAAATGGAGCAGTTGCCATTATTTTCATCGTAAATTGGACCAGAGTAAATGCAGTAACAGAAAAAAAAACACTTTCCTTCAGTTCAGCCAGAAGATTCTGGCGGTCATTCTGGCACGTACGTGAACAAAACGAAAAAAAAACCGCAGCATATCTACGCAGTTAATGCTGTTGAGTGGGGCGAAGCGTCCATTCGTTCGTGTGTCCGTCCGTCCATGCATCCGATCTCGTTCAAGAATGCAGACGACGCGCGGGAAACACCGACGAGACACGAGCCAAGGAAGCCGATCGCAAACTTCTTCAACGCACCCGCCGCTCTGCTCCGTCCATGCTCCACCAACAATCCGCCACGTACGGCGACTATCCCGAGAGTGATTTTTGAAGGAAAAAGAAAAAGGCACTAATTTCTGTCTGCCCGTTGGCGACACGGCCAAGTGCCGTGTAGGGGAGGTGAGGAGGAAGGATAAAAAGAATAGAAGACGATAGATGGAGAGATAGAGAAGGCATAGAGTTAATATACAGACTAGAGAAGGCAAGTGACGGAAAATCGGTGGTAGGAAAGTTTGGATCCAGCCGAAGCAGTTCAAGGTCGGGGCACCACAATGCATGAGCTTCACGGCGTCAGGAGACCGCAGAGAGCGAACCAGTCAGTGGAAGCTACGCTGTCGTCGAAGATCGCGAGGGCACAACCGTCACGTTTGAAATCCTTCGAGAGAAACAGTGTATGAGTGAGGCATTCGTCGGCAAAGCGCACGCAGCAGTCATTCGGAGAGTAGCGGCGCATCAGAGAGTAGCGGCAGAGTAACGTTATCTAGAAAATGAGATGAGAAATGGTCATCCATTTCTCTTGCCTTCTTTTCTTTCACGTTTCTTTTCACAGTTACGCATGACTAGTCACAAGGTTAGACAATAAGGAGCTTCGCAAAAAAAGAAAAATAAAACATGTGCACGCGCGCATCCCGTGCGCTCTGCTGCCAGCCGTGGTCTCGCCGCCGTAGACTTAAAGGTAGCATATAGGAGGGTTGCACATGGGCGTGGCCCACGAGATGGCGCCAGCGTCGAAGAGGCAACGCATCCATCTTTGTGGTCTCCCTCCCTGCCGCCGCGGGCAAGCAGTCGCAGAACGTACACTATAGTACGTGGGTGTTATATGGTACACTCACGGCTGCGCGCCTGTGCAAGATTCCTGACCTGTGCTCATAATGGTGAACTGTGCCTTATTTGGTTGCTACAATCACTCTAGTGAGATGGCTGGTCATGACAATGCGTCTGATGTCGGCTTTTTTTTCACGCCTAAAATGATTGTAAACCAATCGAAAAGGTTTGAATGGTTCAGCCACACACTATGCTGCGTGTGCGTTAAACATTTCATTTCATTTCCGGTAAGTGTTCAGAACCTATGCAACATCATAGAGGCTCGATTTTGTGGTGAAACACTTGGGTTTTCGCGACGTGTGCTATGAATCTTTGTTTACGCAGCAAGAGACCAGCGCGCGGACTACGACAGCGATCGCTGCTTATCACCGGTATCATTCAGGTAGGTGTGGCGTGTTACTGATTTCGGTGTGTTAGTAAACAGTCAGTGACGCAGTGCGTTCTCGTTTACCCATACTTTAAAGAGCCGAGCACATTAACGTCGATCAGTTACAATCGAGACCGTATGTGATTTCTGGGTTGGCAACTGCCCGACGCGCGTGATTGGACCCTGCAGCAAAGAGCATTTTTGATTGCAAGCGGCTTGGGCTTAACCATGAACAAACTATGCCAATTGTATCACATCACATGCTCTTGCAAATGGTGAAGCCCTTCCACACAAAGAATTCGGGAAACGACACCACCGCGGTGAAAAAAAAATTTGTCCGAACACTGAGCAAGAGGAACCAGTCTTGTTACCGTCGACGACGTGGCGGCTGTCTCCGAGGTCTCTAACTCGATGCTGTTGGACCCATCCGCTAGTGACATAGTTGTGGGCATCCATCAATTTACAGGCTTTAAGCTCGTCCCTTGTTGCAAAGCTTGTGCCGCCAACAAGGTGGTCCTTAATGTCCGTGAGCTTGATGCGGGATTAACACTTCACATCCCCCACAGCTTCATCGCTGCTGAAGTCGAACAGGTCGATACCCGCCGCATATGTGAACCTTATGTTCGTAGCGAAGTTTCGCCGGACTTCGTAAGTCACGCGCGTAAGCACTCAGTCGAATTACCACGTTTGTACCGTACGTAGCGGCACGCACACAACCTCTCACTGCCGCTCGCCGCTTCAAAAAGGGCGCGCTTAGACCACTGACATGGCGGTAGAGGCAAACGCCGCTAGCGCCTCAAGCGGATGACGTCACATGCAACCCTCCTATACAGTAAGTCTACGCCGCCGACGGAATCCGCACCCTCTTGGGGTAGCCGGGCACGCGAGGTGATACTCGTTCATTTTCACGGCCATCTGCCCGATTCAGGCGGCCGTGAAGCGTGGCGATTTGGACGGCCCGAGAGAAACAATCCGTGCGCCCGCCATCTCGAAGGCCATGCGCGCGTGCTCTTGGTTTGAGTGGAGACTGGCAGGGGCGCTGTGGTGTCGCTTGCTTTAGAGTTACTGTTTGCTACCTGTACTGTATAATACTATATATGCTACCTGAAGGTAGCATATACATTATCTCTAGCTTGCTCTACAGTCATTGCATATGCCCCTAATGAGAGCTGAGTAGCGCATAGATCCGCCATCTTGCCGGTTAGAAACCATATTTACGCGGCAAAGCCGCGCTCTGTTTTTGCAGGCGACTTGCTTAAGCCTGTCGCCGATCGGCTAAGCGTGTCGCCGATGGCCAGTCGACGTGCGTCGTGTGTAAATGACCGGTGAAAAAGGAGGAACACCAGTTTCAGGACTCTGCAACGAGAGTTCAAAAGCATTTTTTAGTATCTCTGGTAATGCAAAGCGCAAAAGCGTAACGTAGTGCTAGCTTGCACCGCCACTGATGCATGGTCAAGTGGCGCCAGCTATGTAAGATAAGCAACAACTTGCAAACACAAAGTATAGGTCCTCCGAAATTCAAGAAGCACCCCACTAAGCCTACATCATTGATTATTGCAGTATGTTTTTTCGAAAATTGTGCCAAATCTACGCAAATATTTTGCTGTTGAAGCTTAAGGACATGAATCTAAAGCAAATAGAGGCACCAGTACTAACGAGCTACAGAGCGCACGATGATCACTTGATATATTCCAGGCGAACGTCAACCACTTTCGTTGGTGTAGCCTGCGCATCAGCTTCTCCGCAGTGCATGGTTGTTAGCAGCGTTGGAAAACAAATGTGCTAATCTGCTACCGAAAGGTAGCATATGCAGTGACTCTAGCTTGCTCCAACTTGCTCTCGGCGAGCGATCCCCTCCTCTCTCTTCGACAGCGAAAACATTGAAGACTTCGACAGGGAGGAGGAGGACAAGAATAACAAGAAAGAAGGCAGGGAGGTGGCAAACCAGGCACATGCCCGATTTGCTACCCTGATCTGGGGGAATTGGAAGGGGGGCGCCGTTGGCTGCGCACATTTGAAGGGTGTGCGCATAAATGCCCTTCACAGATTTCTCAGCAGGCCTCCAGTGTTGGGCTGTACAAATTGTACATATTGTTGATCCGTTGTTGTAGTGCATTCTAAATTGTATGCATAGTGTATTTATCAAGACTTTGACAAGGCTGCAAAACTACATAGCAGCTGAGGGCTCGCAGAGCGGCTGCAGGATGGCAGCGCAGACAAGCACATACGGAGGCTGTAAGGGCTCGCGAAGCTGCAGCGGCACTATGGTGGCTAGAATAGCGGCCCGTCAATACCGGCAAGCGGACCCGGAGGTGGTGAGATCGCGGGAAGCGGCTGCAAAACGCCGAAAGCATTACGTACGGCTACTGCTATCCCGCCCAAATCTGATCACTTACCCGCTTTGAAGCACGTTGAGAAAATCTGCAGGAATGTTTTAAACGTGTCCTCTACGGGGTTCAAAGCGGTATAGTGATTCCCGCTCTTCGCCCACTCATCATAATTCACTTCGTGGATATGTGGTGTATTTTTTTTCTTATGTTCACATACAACAAGCTACTCTCGCTTAGGTTGGTTTTTTATAGGAAGAACTCACACTTTTTTTCTGCACAAGCACAATTCAGCGAAGAGGGATTCTTGTTGACGTCATAATAGAGGCTTTGTGATGTCTTCAGCATAATAAATCTGGGCTTGCCGTGAGCAGGAACTTCCCGCGAGCAGGAAGTTAGTTCCTGCTCACGGCAAGTTACTTTTTCACCTACTTTTCTTTCTTCTTATTTACATTACATTTGTTCTAATAAGTTCCCCTATACATTCCTTGGCATTATTGTGTGTGTTAGATTTCATAAATATTGTTTCAAAACCCGGAAAAACGAGCCCCTAGGTGTAAACTTCTTTTCCATATATATATATATATATATATATATATATATATATATATATATATACGTTTGTGTGTGTGTGTGTGTGTGTGTGTGTGTGTGTGTGTGTGTGTGTGTGTGTGCTGTTCCCACTCGACACATCACCATATCAACCTAGATGGTAGTGCTTAAAATAAAACATTGCGTAGTGGTTCCACCGAAATTCAGGGGTGTGCTGTAATGCACAAATTTTATCCGATAACTGAAGCCTGAAACATACGGTCACGCAACGTGCGTGTAGTATGATGCACACGCCCTCGCTAGCGGACAACGCAGTGCTAGCCATAATCTTCTTCATCCTCGTAATAATAGACGTCATTATCAATCATTATCATGATAATCACCATCCCCATAAACAACTCCGATGATGACGCTGATGGAGACGCTCCGCAGCCTGGGCGTTGGCAGGGGGTGCAAACGGGGCACTTGCACCCCTCGAATTACACCAGTATTTGCTCCCATCCAAGTTACACCAGCACTCTTCCTCTCCCCCAGCCGCGACGCAACATTGGCTTGCACACCCCAAGACAAGATACCACAAACACTCATGCTGCTGAGCAATGTTTAGTAGCGTTAAGCACACCCGCATAGCGTACGCCGGGCACGAAAACAGCTAAGATTGCCCAGTGCGATGACACTCGCAATCAGCAAACTTTTTTTTTTTTTTGCGTAGAGGAGTCAGCTCGCGCAACCTCGGCGCCGAGCCTGGCCGGCGTGGCTTCGAGAAAAAGTGACGAAAGGCCAGCCCTTCTACCGGTGATGCGACAGCCAGCTTTGCAGGTGAGTTTTTGGTGCTGGAGTTTGGACATTCTTTCGGGGTTTGTGACAGACTGTGGTTCGACTTTACTCTTTATACGTCAAGGAATGGCATATCATGACGTCTTGGTTGGAATGGCGTTTATTTAGCCCAAGGACTTGGCAGCGAAAAGGCGGCCTGCGGCCACACCCGGTGATGATGAAGACAGATAGCCAGACGGATGGATTATAATGATGATGGCGTACAGATGAGAAAAAGCGCATAACAAATGCCCCCAGTATAATCAACCAAGAATGTCACGTTAAGCCTTTACGATCAACCAGCTTCATTGTTTTCCATGCTTTACACTGCTAGTGTAAACTTATTCCTTTCTTCTCCGTCCCACATCGTCGAATTCAACGCAGTGCAGCGTCCAGCGGGCAGTCCGATTTCCTGAGCATTTATTACCACGCTGCTGTATTTTAAAACCGTGTGCAGCTTATCGTTACGTATACAAGGGACCACCCTCTTTGCCTTGTTTATTTAAGAAGAACGCATAATTCCCTCCCCAAACAACAGAAACAAGTCATCTCCTTCAATAATAATGAAAGCCTTGCTGCGTGGTTTCCGGTCAGATTCCAAAAACGGATGTACCCAGAATAAAAGGTTACATTCGGGATGTAAAGAGTGAAGGTGAGAAATTTTGCGTTAACTGACGCAATCTCATCGTGCAATCTCACTTCAATGCCATCGACGTTATTTAGCAGTCATCTTGAGCCTTCTCACTTTCGGTTTCCGTTGACAGCACATAATCTAGTTTACAGAGTTTCATGATGTGTTTACGCAGGCTTTGGTAAGGACCCGATTTTGCACTGAAGTCCCGGAACTTGTAAAAGTTGAAACCATGTGTTCGTGATGATAGGATGGTAATATGCGTACTCTTTTGCTATTTCAACACTTCTTAATATTCAAAGCAGCGCTCTGCGCGATCACTACCAAGATATGCTGGTTGAAAGCAACGTTACAGCAACTCCCGCATTCTATCATACCAGGTTAGAAAAATGTATTCTTTATTGTTCTGGTGGCCACGCTTACCGAATCGCTGCCAAACACGGCTAATAGATTTCCCTATTACAGCAATATCTCCATCTGGGCGGCCGGCGTTACAAGGCTTCAATTGCGCTCAAGAATACAGAAGGCGGCAATCTTGACATCTGCATCCACCAAGGTACGCAAAAAAAAAAAAACCGTGGCAGTGGCATTTAGACGCACGTCGATGTTTTCCTACCTAGTATGCATCGAAGGCCACTCAAGAAGGCCCCTTGACGCCTTCTCTATTTTTTTTTTCATCGTGCGAAAACAGTTATACATTTGAGGCCTGTAGAAGAAGGTCATTCAGTTCCCTCTGAGAGCAATGGTAACATGGATCGAGATCTCACCCGGAGTAGGCCTGTCTCTTATTTTAAGCAAACGGTAATGCGCATTGATAATGTATTGAATCTCGTTGCTGGAATATTATGGGGTGCATCCATGTGCTCACTGTTGAAGCCCTTTTTTCGGTTTTCTCCAGTATACAGTCTTACTGCCCTGTCTAACATGCGCAATACAGAATATCTGTGCTCTACAAAGCCTGCAAGCCCAAACACTTCGGACATTTCCTGGCTTCCCCAGATGCTCATCAACAGCCACAATTATCGTTATCACACATAAACAGCCGGTCACAAGTCTGATCGT
>WOVY01003641.1:0-25000 GCA_013436015.1 Rhipicephalus annulatus | reverse complement strand
TCATAATTGTGCGATTGTCAATTAAAAAGCAATTATTGCGCATATCTTTAGGCGCCACAACAACGCTTCGATGTTTTCTATGTCTGCCTTTATACTAGAAGAGGCACACGCAAGTAACTCCAAGGAATGTAGCGTTTAATCGCGCTGCGCTGACAGTGCAACGTGAGGTTCAAAAAGGTGTTTCCAACGCTTTGCTACGACGTGACGGTGGTGGCACCTGCCCGTCGCTTTGCGTTCTACACCTTATCACTTCCGAGACTGGCGCGAATCTTTTTCCGTGGGCTGCATGCCCTCGTTTTCGAAGATAACTGCCAGATGGCACTTGTGTATAACGTGCCTAGATGCGCTCGTTCGCCTCCGCTACACACTCGAGGCACTCTAAAGCAGCACCTGCAGAATACCATTCACCGATTTTCTTGCGCAGAACACCAAATAAACGTTTTGTTCACTCGCTCCAGACGCAAGACTATCGGCTTTCGATGACATTTACAGTGTAACATGTAGATTCGGACCAATTTTTTTTTCGGCGTTGCGTTTCTGTGCGTCACGTGTGAACGCTGGCGTCCACGGTGCCGCTTACTTTCACAGCACAGCAATAGCGACGAGGAAAACGTAAGGGGAATTTCTTAGTCTAATACGTCCACGTTCTTGTACTACCACTACCTCGTCTGCTATAGTATAAAGAGTATAAAGCCATTTGTCTCGGAGACATCACATGGAGAACCTGATGCCTCGTGCAAACACGCAAAGAGCGACATCTTGCCTCGATAATGTGGTGTCGCTTGCTGTGTTCCAGAGATGACTAAGCCAAATAATAGGCAAGCTCATTATTTATAGCGCCCCATAAACTGAAAACGCAACTGAAGCTATATTGGTGCTCTTTCCCTGCCAAGTTGTGTAATGTTTAATTGGACTTCGTGCTGTCCGATGCGCCACAGGCCTGATGGTAAAGAGTTCACTACTGCTATCGAATTGTTGAATAGATGTATAATACAGGTATTGAGTTGTCGAGTTGTATAATGGAATTATTCAGCTGAACAGACAATCACGTAGCGAAAGGTTGCAAGTTCTGCGATGGTCTGAACCATTAAGTGGTGCGTCACTGGAAGCTGACGTCTTCTCAAAGCAAAAGATGCCATCTGCCATTGTCCGCACAACTATCGATTCGCGAAAAGAAAAATTATCGTCCACCTGTGCGTAATACAAAGCTATACAAACGGATCGACGATGCCGGTGTACACGTGAAGACATTTATAAACGTCCCAATCGCCGTGCTATAAAGCCAAAGTTTCTTCCTTTTGTTTTCGTATATAGTCATTCCTTGAAACTGATTGATTCATTGATATGTGGGGTTTAACGTCCCAAAACCATCATATGATTATGAGAGACGTCGTAGTGGAGGGCTCCGGAAATTTTCACCAACTGGGGTTCTTTAACGTGCACCCAAATCTGAGTACACGGGCCTACAGCATTTTCGCCTCAAATGAAAATGCAGCTGCCGCAGCCACGATTCGATCCCGCGACCTGCGGGTCAGCAGCCGAGTACCTTAGCCACTAGACAACCGCGGCGATGGCACAACGTAAATTAGGAAATTTTGTGAGATATATTGAAGTAAGTGGGCATAAGTGACGACTGTATACAGCTTTTGAGAGAGATATACCGAGAAAATACAGTTTGCATAGAATGGGAAAGAGTAAGTCGCATTGACAGTATTGAAATTAGCAAGCGGCTGAGAGAGGAATGTCCTATGTCCCCGCCGTTATTCATGCTGTACATGGTGAGGATTGAAAAAGCGCTATAAGGTAGCGGCATTGGGTTTAATCTGTCACACAACAGGCTGGTGCTATGGTTGAGAAGAAGCTTCCAGGTCTATTTTATACAGACCATATTGTCCTATTTGCGGGCAGTCAAGACGATATACAGCGGCTGGCAGATATATGCGGGAGGGAAGGCGATTCTCTTGGTCTAAGATTTAGGGTAACAATGTGGATTGATAGTATTCAGTTTTCATGAAGACCAGACGATCTCAATACAGAGCTAAGAAATACCGAGGGTAAGCGAGTACAAGTACCACAGAGTATGGGTAAATGAGGATTGATTGATATGTGGGATTTAACGTCCCAAAACCACCATATGATTATGAGAGACGCCGTAGTGGAGGGCTCCGGAAATTTCGACCACCTGTGGTTCTTTAACGTGCACCCACATCTGAGTACACGGGCCTACAACATTTCCGCCTCCAACGGAAATGCAGCCGCCGCAGCCAAGATTCGAACCCGCGACGTGCGGAGTCAGCAGCCGAGTACCTTAGCCACTAGACCACCGCGGCGGGGTATGGGTAAATGAGGAATATATGGAGGTACAGGAAAAAAAAAGCATCGGCAGCAAAGTGGAAAAAAAATGCTGCAATAATGAAGCACAGAGCGTTAGGGGAACACAATAGGTGCCCCGCCGCGGGGGTCTAAGTGGCTAAGGTACTCGGCTGCTGACCCGCAGGTCGCGGGTTCGATTCCCGGCTGCGGCGGCTGCATTTCCGATGGAGGCGGAAATGTTGTAGGCCCGTGTGCTCAGATTTGGGTGCACGTTAAAGAACCCCAGGTGGTCGAAATTTCCGGAGCCCTCCACTACGGCGTCTCTCATAATCATATGGTGGTTTTGGGACGTTAAACCCCACAAATCAATCAATCAATCAGGGGGACACAATAGGTACGAAGCGTTTTGATGTCTGTGCAAATGTGTAATGGTTCCAGGGCTTTCATTTGGGTACTCAGTGGTGTGCTTGAAGTCAGAGGGGCAATCAGGAATGGGTGTAAATGAAAGGATTGTGGGACGCCTCGCGTTGGGCGCTCACGGGAAGACGACGAGTGAGGCTGTGAAAGGGGATATGGGATGGATGGCGCTTGAAGTAAGGGCGCTTGAAGGCGCTTGAAGTCCGCATAGCACGAGCGTCGTGCGTACTTTTAGCGCGAACAACCAACAAAGTATATCGGCATAGAGGAAGGCTGTTTTCGAGTAGTGCGCCGTCGCGCAGGTCGTACTTTCGTCCACGAACAAGCGAACAGGAGGCACGAGTACAAAGGGTCCAGCGCACCATGCACGTCGGCCGGCTTACGGACGCCGCGAACGGAGGATAGGAAAAAAAAGCGGCGCCCCCGCGGCTTATAAGCTGCGCAGCTCGAGAATCGGGGAAACAAATGGGTGGCTGTTCCCTGGCGCGAGATGTGCCGCCACGTTGCTGTCTTCGTTTTCTTTTTTTTTTTCTGGCGAGAGGGCACCTTTGTGCGTCTATCCTTTCGGCATGGAAAAGAGGGGTCTCTCTTCGGAATAGTCGAAACTTGCACATCCGACCGATCCCGTTTGGGAACATCGGGTTAAAGAAAACCAGGCTCTGATAGGATGAGAAAACCAAGCGATATTCGGGACAACCCTTTTCGCACCGGTGATGTCGCGCTGGCTGCTTTCCCCGAATTGGCATCTTTTATTCATCATTCCGCATTTCCGTTGGCGAAAAGTGAGACTAGCGCAAATCCAGAACACAAGCTATACACGGAGACCGCTGCAGCTGCCAAGCAGGGTGAGCGTGGTAGTTTATAGGCAAGTTTGGAGGCGACGTGGGTGGGTGGGTGGTGTGGGGGGACGTTGAAAGAGTGCACGCGCAGGCGCTACTTCGTGACCTATTCGGTACGTGCGTGTTGGTGTGCGGGGCACCGTTCTGAAATTCTTTCTGCGACATCATCCAATTTTATAGACCTTTTCACAGGAAAGAAAAAGTGGCCGCCATACTGGGCTGCATGCTGGAGTATAAATGCTGACGTCACTGCTCACTACCTCAGAGTGCATTCTAATGGGGTCAGGCCCGTTACGCGCCGCCCAGAGAGGATTATAGCGACACCCACGGAGCCGTCTGTGAAAATTTCTACTATGTACAAGAGCTGTCTACGTTTGCTCATAGACATGAGAGCAAAACCGTCTATAGATCGTGTGGGGGGAGGGGTGTAGAGGGGGTAAGACTCTCATGGCTATAGTTGCACTACACGCAGTCTAGGATAAGGAAGGTGACAGTAGTCACGACAATTAAGTGAGATTTGTTTTACATTGTAGGGCCATGCAAATACTATGATATGTGTTCTAGCAGAGGGAGCCTATAAATTAATATGAACATGTCGGAGACTTTAGATTGAAACTAGATTGTAAATACACAATGTAATGCATCCGTATCGGAAAGTGGCTGGTGCAGCCTTAAGTTAAAAATAAACGACCCCAGTAGAAAGAAGCCGTTGCCACGTAGCAACTAAGGTTGAAATATGACATGGTTAGGTCGCGAACGCAACGAGTGGAAGTAAGAAAAAGCCATGTTGAACTAAAAAACCCTCAGAGGCTACATATTTTTGCGTGTTGTGCGCTTTTCGGAGCGTGTTTTTCAGAGTTAATTTCCTTCATATAAAGGTTCGGGATCATCGGCTTCATCTCCAAACACTAATGGTTTCGAGTAAAGTAAGCTTCTTGCTGAAAAAAACAAGGTAGTCGAATACATGCGCCAGCAAAAATCTTCCATATATCAGCATTGAAATAGCTGTCATGCTTATCAGTGCTACAAATCTAGGCGCGAAGAGGGCTTCGAATACAACAAGAAAAGATGGGGGGAAAGCGATGAGAAGGGGGTGTGGACGTGTTTTATAACATTGAATTTCAGAGAGTTTGCTTGTCTGACGATTCATCCATCGGCACTGTGATTTTACGAAGGAATGACATTATTATTGTGTGCTAAGATGCGCGGCTACAACGCATGATGTCACTCTTTAAAAACAGAAAAAAAAAGTGGGCAGCTTGCACTATTGGCGTAAGGTTGGAACCTTCAGCGGAGCTAGGATTCGCCCTATTGCTAAGTTTTGCTTGTATTGCCAAGCTTGAATTTTTTGCTAGTAGTGCTCGATTTGGCTTCACATGTCACGTGACCTGTAACATGATGTGATTTTAGTCCCGTAATTAGCGGGTACGTGTTCTTGGCATGGACACGTCACGTGGCTAGCTATTATACGACGTTGTGGTGTTAGTCCCGTGCGTAGTTATTTTATTTTTATTTGGAACATTACCCGCAGCGCCATCTTAAGCGTTATTGCGGGGGGCACAGCGCTTCATACAATGAATCTGCAGTCTTGCGCCAACTAAATCAGCTGGTAACATATTCCATTCGACAACGGCTTGCAGAAAAAAAGAATGCTTAAAAAGATCCGTTCTGGGGTTGTATGGCCGTACTTTAAATTTATGGTCATGACGAGAGGAATGATAATGCGCTGGTTTTAAATATTCTGAAGGGTTAACGCCTGTTTTCTTGTTTTAGATTCAATAAAATCATTTCAATCTTAGATTACGTCTTCGATCTTGTAAGTATTGCCAATTAAGTTCTCTTTTCATTCATTGGGAGCTTTCAGTTCAGCCATATTTTCCCAGAACAAATCTTGCTGACACTACGCGATTTTTAGTCGCGTAAGAGACTCGCCGATCAAAGTTGTATTCCACGCCGGACAATTGATGATTGATTTGTGGTGTTTAACGTCCCAAAACCACCATATGATTATGAGAGACGCCGTAGTGGAGGGCTCCGGAAATTTTGACCACCTGGGGTTCTTTAACGTGCACCCAAATCTGAGCACACGGGCATACAACATTTCGGCCTCCATCGGAAATGCAGCCGCCGCAGCCGGGAATCGAACCCGCGACCTGCGGGTCAGCAGCCGAGTACCTTAGCCACTAGACCACCGCGGCGGGGCCCACGCAGGACAAATCGGCGCACGTGTGAAGCATAAGTTGAAGAGGACGAAGCGAGCATGTACTAGTTCATAATGATGATAGTTACTGTTCTAACTAGCCGGCACAGCGAAGTGTATCCGAACCATTTTGAGTGAGAGAGAGAGAATAATATGACGAAAAGGCAGGGAGGTTAACCAGAAAATAGAGCATCCGGTTTGCTACCCTGTACTATGGGAAGGGGGAATGGGGAAGAAAGAAGGGAAAGAAAACGAAGAGGGAAATAGACGCGCGCAAACAAAAAGAAAAAAAAATATTTTGAGTGGGCCGAACAAACGCCTTTACGCCTGCTTTGGGGTGAGGTGGAGCGTGTAGAAAATACGGCGGTGGCGCTACGGTCGAAGTAGATTTTGTTGCGTTGTGTGGGCTGTGAGGCACGCGCTTCTCAAGAAGCGTTCTTCTGGGCCGTGCATGGCAGGTATGGGCATTTCGCGGCACTCTCTAATGCAACATGGGCGAATGAGGGAACGCGCGTCTATCCCGCATGCCGTAACAGCAGCATTACGCAAAAATCGGTCCCCTATTTGCGAATCTCTTCGAAAGACGCTATTGTTCTGCCGGCAGTGCTACATGAGTCCTGGTCTCATCTGCAGCCATTAATGTTTTGCCTTGCCTCAGACAGCGCCTACTTTACGCCTAATCTGTCACATCTGGATGACAATAAAGAAATAGAGAAAGCACGGCATGGGATATGGACGCCATCTGGCAGCGCTGTCCGGCAACATGAGCTTATGCAGAACCGAGGGCCACTGCCAGGTGGCAGCATTACATCATCGGCAAAGGGCTTTCGTTTTTGTGCATAGCGTGACATTTTCAGCGTGGCCTAAAAAAACTTTGTTTTTAGAATTACGTATAAATGTGTTTTAGTGAGGAAACATACCACGTAATACGTAATAATTTTGCGCTTCATATATGCCTAACATATGCTTTTTGATCGACAATGTGTATCTCAAGAAAGACTATCGTTTTTAGAAACTATAGTGACAGGTGATATTTAGACAACTTTGGCTCTTTAGACTGTGGTGTTGGAATATGTTCGAAGCGCATTTTCATAGTCACAGTTCTTGTTTTGGGAACAATGGTTTTGGGAACAATGGTAACTACACATCATAGCTGTTTTATATTGTTGCGAATGTATTTACTACTTTAGAGTAGAAAAGTACTCCAGCAGTCAAGATGGCAGCCGTTGTGTATTTTCGAACAGCCCACCAACGTCGTCGTCTTCTTCTTCGCACCGCCCGCATAGCTGCATAGCCGCGAACCCGCAACATCGACCTCCGGCGGCGAAAAGCGCCGACCCGGCGCTTGTTAGCAGGTGTTGGACGAGATGTACGGCTTGAGGCGAGCGACGTGGACGATGTCGGAAGATGTGGAAGGTATCGAAGGGTTTAGAGGTGCTACTTCATAGGTAACATCAGTTACCTGCCGTAGCACACGATAAGGTCCGGAATACTTGGGTAGAAGCTTTTCAGCCAGACCAACATGCCGCGACGGAGTCCACAGAAGAACGAGGTCACCTGGACTAAAGTGGACGTCCCGATGGTGGCTGTCATAGCTACGTTTCTGACGGAGCTGCGAGTCCGAAAGGCGCTGATGGGCAATCTGACGGGCTTTCTCTGCGGTGCTAATAGCGCGGCGAGCATATGCTGTGGACAGGTTGGCAGGGTTGGGTACAAGCGTGTCGAACGGCAATGTCGGGTCTCTTCCATACAAAAGGTAAAAGGGAGAATATCCAGCAGTGTCGTGGCGTGAGCTATTGTAAGCGAAAGTGACAAAGGGTAGCGCAATGTCCCAGTCACGATGATCCGTCGACACGTACATGGCGAGCATGTCAGTGAGCGTGCGATTCAGACGTTCTGTGAGGCCGTTCGTTTGAGGATGGTAGGCCGTCGTAAGCTTGTGCTTGGTTGCACAAGAACGAAGTAGATCGTCGATTACCTTAGATAAAAAGTAGCGACCGCGATCGGTGACCAGTTGACGAGGAGCGCCATGATGTAAGATGACGTCTTGAATCAAAAAGTCGGCGACATCTGTAGCGCAGCTGCTTGGAAGAGGTCTCGTAATTGCGAAACGGGTCGAGTAATCTATGGCGACGGCGACCCACCTGTTACCGTCGGTAGAAAGAGGGAAAGGGCCCAGCAGGTCGAGGCCGACACGATAGAAAGGCTCGGCAGGTACGTCGATCGGTTGAAGGAGCCCGGCGGGGTGTACCGCTGGCCTTTTGCGGCGTTGGCACGACTCACAAGACCTAACATAACGTTGTACAGAACGGTAGAGGCCGGGCCAGAAAAAGCGTCGGCGGACACGGTCGTACGTTCTGGCAACACCAAGGTGGCCAGCCGTTGGTACATCATGTAGTTGCTGAAGTACGGTCGAGTGCAAATGAGTGGGTATTACGAGTAGTAGTTCGTTTCCCACATGGTGCATGTTGCGGCGGTATAAAATGCCGTCTATGACAACGAACATGCGAAGCGAACTGTCTGTACAGCCTGTGTTCAGGCGGTCGATTAGCTCTCGTAGGGACGCGTCACGCCGTTGCTCACATCCCATGTTGCCGAAAGCAGAGAGCGAGGAAATACAGATGGACGCGTCGTCGGTTACTAGATCTGGAGCGTCAACGGGGTACCGAGAGAGGCAGTCGGCGTCTTGGTGTAAACGGCCAGACTTGTAAACCACTGTGTATGTGAATTCCTGGAGGCGCAGAGCCCAACGAGCAAGGCGCCCCGTTGGGTCTTTGAGGGCTGAAAGCCAGCATAGAGCGTGATGGTCAGTGGTAACTGTGAAAGGCCGGCCATATAAATAGGGGCGGAATTTACCAACTGCCCATACAAGGGCCAGGCACTCGCGTTCCGTAATAGAGTAATTGCGTTCGGCAGGAGAAAGGAGCCGGCTGGCATACGCAAGAACTCGATCGTGACCGGATTGACGCTGGGCTAAAACCGCGCCAATACCGTAGCCACTAGCATCAGTGCGGACCTCGGTTGGAGCAGACGGGTCGAAGTGGGCGAGAATCGGTGGCGTGGTCAGAAGTGTTATGAGCTGGGAAAAGGCCGTGCCTTGATCAGGACCCCACTCAAATGGTACATCTTTCTTCAAAAGATCAGTGAGGGGGCGTGCGACCTCTGCGAAGTTTCTGACAAATCGTCGGAAATATGAGCATAGGCCCACAAAACTTCGAACGTCCTTGACACAAGTCGGTACAGGAAAATCCAGGACAGCTCGGACTTTGTCGGGATCGGGGCGGATGCCGGAGGAGTCAACGAGATGCCCTAGAATAGTAACTTGGCGATGCCCAAAATGGCATTTCGAAGAATTAAGTTGGAGCCCAGCCTCTCGAAATACTGAAAGAATTGAGGAAAGGCGCTCGAGGTGAGACTTAAAGGTTGGGGCAAACACAATCACGTCGTCCAGATAACACAGGCAGATAGACCATTTAAAGCTGCGCAAAAGCGTGTCCATCATCCGCTCGAACGTCGCCGGCGCATTGCACAAGCCAAACGGCATTACCTTGAATTGGTAGAGACCGTCAGGCGTTACAAAGGCGGTCTTCTCCCGGTCGAGGTCGTCCACGGCGATCTGCCAGTAACCGGAGCGTAAGTCTATCGAAGAAAAATAGGTTGCGCCATGAAGGCAGTCCAGGGCATCATCAATACGAGGAAGCGGGTAGACATCCCTTTTGGTGACCTTGTTTAAATGCCGATAGTCCACGCAGAAACGCCAGGTATTGTCCTTCTTTTTAACTAAGACTACAGGGGACGCCCACGGACTCGATGAGGGCTCTATGATGCCTTTTGTGAGCATCTTATTCACCTCCTGTTGGATAACTTGGCGCTCTGATGGTGACACTCGATAGGGACGCCTGTGAATTGGAGCTGCATCACCGGTATCAATGCGATGTTTGACTTGCGATGTTTGACCTATGGGCCTACCGTCAAAGTCAAATATGTCCGAATAGCTCGTGAGAAGATCAGTGAGGTCTTTGACCTGAGACGGCAACAGGTCTGAGGCAATCATCTTAGTTACATTGTTGAGCCGTGTAGATTTGGCTGCGTCGGTGCTATGCGGGTTCGGGGAGGCGACTGTGGCCAGTTCACGTGACACTGATGAGATCTGGCACTCGTGTGACGGTGAAAGAGTGGCGAGAACAATGCCTTGTGGTAGGATTTGAGGGCTGAGTCCGAAGTTCAGAAGAGGAAGGCACGTCTTGTTCGCTGTGACAGTTAATATGGTGTACGGGGAGGAAACGTTGCGGGCCAGTAAAACACCGGGAGAGGGAAAGACCACGTAATCCCCATCCGGAACACTGGATATGGTTCAACTGTGACACAAGTTAGGGCTTGGGGTGGGAGGCGAACAAACTCAGCGCACGAAAGCTTGTTCTGTACCATCTTCGACTCTTCGGTGGCCGCAGGCAAGTCAAGTTGCACGACGCCGGCTGAGCAGTCAATTACAGCGGAGTGGTCGGACAAAAAATCGAGTCCAAGGATGACGTCATGTGGACAGTGAGCGAGAACATGGAATAGAACGGACGTCTGGCGGTCGGCGAATCTCACACGCGCGGTGCACATTCCGAGCACAGCCGGGGTCGCTCCACTAGCGACACGTACAAATAGGGACTCTGGCGGCGTAAGGACCTTGTTTAATCGTGCACGGAGGTCAGAGCTCAGAATTGAAATATGTGCGCCGGTGTCAATAAGGGCAGTAACAGGAAGGCCATCCACTTCTACATCAAGCAGGTTCTTGTCCGTAGTCAAGGTCAGCAGAGGGTTTTCAGGTCGGGAGTCCAATGCAGCGTCACCTCCGGGAGCTGCATTGCTCAGTTTTCCGAAGAAGGGCGTCCACTAGGGTGGGGCGACGAATAGCGGCGGTGCTGAGGTGACCTGGAGCGACGGTCATGCGGGGACGGCGAACGGCTGGACCGGCGGACTGGTGTCGCAGGAGTGCCATTGTACGGTCCATCGTCACGAGCGCCATACTGCAGGGGCCGGTGGTTGTCGTCACGTCGATAGCCAGGAAACGACCGAGGTGGATACGTGCGGAAACGACAGTAGCGGGAGATGTGTCCTACACCATGACAATGAAAACATATAGGCTTGTCGTCCTGTGTCCTCCACTGAGCAGGATCACGATAGCGGCGGAATCTTTCTGGTGCAGGAGAAGGCGCTATGGTACTGACCCGAGGTTCCGTCAACGAACATACAGGCTGCAGCCCAACGTTTGCCAGCTCCTCTCTCACGACCTGTTGGATCAACGAGATCGTTGGTCGATCATCAGATGGGCGGGTCAGAAAAGACGGAGACGCGGCCTCGATTTCTCTACGAACGATGCGAACTACACTCTCGTTGTTATGTGGTTGACTGCATGGCGGCTGAAGGTCCTCGCAAGATGACGTAGCGGCCGTGTTCGGAAGTCGCAAGAAATTCTTGGCGACCCGGCGACTCTTCAGCTCTTCGAATCGGCGGCACTCTTTGATGATGTCATCAATGGTGGAACAGTCTTTGGAAACCAGTATGTTGAAAGCATCATCTGCAATGCCTTTAAGTAAATGGCTTACTTTGTCTTCCTCGGACATGTTGGGGTCGGCACGATGGCAAAGGGCGAGAACGTCAAGGATGTAGGTGACATATGATTCGGTCGTAGTTTGTGCCCGACCAGAGAGTTCTTTAGAAGCGGCCCGCTGGCGTCCGACGGCCTTACCAAACAGGTCACGAAGCTTCTGTTTGCAAGTATCCCAGCTGGTTATGTCCGCTTCATGAGCCTCGAACCACGCGCCAGCTGTTCCGCAGAGATAGAAGCCAACGTTGGCGAGCATCATCGTAGGGTCCCACCGGTACACTGCTGCAAACCGCTCGAACTTCGGAATCCAGTCGTCAACGTCAACATGGTCGGTGCCGCAGAAGTTGCCAGGGTCGCGCGGTTGCGTCAATACGACCGGCTGTACAGGCTGCGCCGGAGTCGCGGCTGAAACAGGAGCGGCAGAATTGGTTTCTGTTGCCATGGTCGGGCAGTCGAGAACACGTCCGCTTCGAAGTTCCGTCTTGCGTCGTACCCAGCACCACCACCAAAAATGTTGCGAATGTATTTACTACTTTAGAGTAGAAAAGTACTCCAGCAGTCAAGATGGCAGCCGTTGTGTATTTTCGAACAGCCCACCAACGTCGTCGTCTTCTTCTTCGCACCGCCCGCATAGCTGCATAGCCGCGAACCCGCAACAATATTTTCCATTTTAACTGAATTTCTCGGTAATCTAGCGCCCTGAACACATGTGTGTGTTACATTCGCATTAATACATCTTTCTTCTAGGCGTTCATCATCATGTTTCTTTATTGTTCGCATAATCATGTCTCCTAACGCACCTATACCTGTTTGATGGGGCATATTTTATCATTCTTCACAGAACGGATTCTAGTCGAAACTTAAACTTCGTGTAACCAGAAAGGCAAATATGCATGAAGTTATTGTGAGCGCGTATCAAAATCAATTTGAGAAGAACAAAAAATTTGTTGCCAGCTGCGGCAGTTACCGACTATGTTTGTATCACAGTGTAACTAGAGTACTATTGTTTATAGTCTACCTACAACTGGCCGAATGCCTGTGCTCAAGCGGGCGCTACAATTAATGCGGGAGGACGGCGAAGAGGCAGTTACATCCATGCAGCCACAAGGCACGCATCGGAACGCTATAAGTGTACGGAACGTGACACTTGTGCTTGGATAACGAAGCATAGCATCAATCACGCGTCTCAATAAAAAAACTAGTCACTGGAACCACAGCAACATACGCCTCACGCGTTGCAACCACGCTTGCACCCAGCGTTACCCCTCGATGGCAGCGCCATCAGTACTGTCGATGCCCGGTGTCTCACTTTTCCCCCCTGGTTCATCCCACTCTAAATGATTCTGTAGTAAAGTCTAACAAAACCTTTAAATATCGCAGCCCTTTCAAAAAATTGCACACTGCACAAGAGTAGTGTGGATAACGCTAGACATTCTGGCGCTTAATTACGGGAATGATGATTTCGTAGCTCAAGTGACTGAAAGAATTCGAGTTGTCAACTAATCTCCGTCGCTGTGCAATTTGCTAGCGTCCTAGGTAACTCAAATGGTAGAACGATTATACTTGAGATATCCAGGCCTCCATCACATGTGCATTCTTCATTAAAACGTAAAGCCTTCATTTTCTACAAGTCACGCATGAGTTTTCCCTTTCAGCTTCGCCCACTGCTGGTTGTGTGGCGAACTTTTCAAATCAAGAGATTCTTACTGAATAGGTAACCTTCAATTTGAGGCAGTAACCTTGAAATAAATAGGGGGTAATTAAAGCAGCTTTCAACCAGTGGAGTCAAGCGCGAAGGAAGTGGGGTGTTGCGTACCTTGTTTCTCTTCATCTTATAGCGAAAGCTGTTATGAGATCGCAACACGTCTGTCACCAGCACCGCCGGTGTCCGTAACCGCTAGCACGTAAAATAACAAAAAAAAAACAACGCAGTGAGATAAGGTATCCAGGATGGTACGGTAATCGAGCCTGGGCCCTAATAACGACAACCCGACATTCTACCGCAGAGCCATGCCATGCCGTGCCGGAGGTCGGAACTCCTGTGCACAAACACCCTACGCAAGCTTTATGTCAGCAAGGAACCACGTAAACATACGTAATGCAGCGTGGTAGAAGAGTAAAATACCAACCAGGGCGTCACACAATATGAATTGCGTAACGAATGGGTCGTTGAATGTTTCTAACAAATGCGAACAGCGTTGGCTGTTTTCTTGACGCCCTAACCCTACACCCGGCTCGTCTTAATCTTTTCGAGTTGATATGCGCCCTTTTTCATGCTATGGCGTAACTTCAGTACCAACAAAAATCTCCTAATGGTCATTGAGCAATCTCTTGAAACCACCGGATACGAAGTTCACATCATGTAAATTTACCAACACGATCACTCTGCCGTTGGTTTTATCTCATCGATGCGCAGAAAGCGCATCGATGAGATAAAACCAACTTCAACATTTACTCTACTGTCAAGGATCAGCCCCTACCAGTAAAGTGCACGGTACCTTGCATTGGATCCTACTACTAGACAGGAGTGTGCTTTTGGCATTGCCCCAGACGCCCTGAGGTAATTGTCATGGTTTGACGTCCAGGATACGCGAGTCATCCGCGCCCAGATTCTTGGGGAAAACGCCGCAACTGTCAAATGACGGTATACAGTGCCCCCAGTGCATTCTTTATTACTACTACTGTGGTTTACTGTGACCCAAGCCCTTCCTACATCGGACACTACACTGCTACCGCTGATTCCATCATGGCGACATAGAGACATTCCTTCCTGCAGCGTACTATTGACTCAGATTGGCTCCCTCCAGAATGACAACCATAACATCGGTGTTGCAAATATGCAAATATGAAGATCATGATACGACCACTGCAAGTTTTCCTACTATAGACAGAAAGCCACAGTATGGTTATGAAAGACGTTACGAATAAGAAGAAGAACATAATAACAACTCACAATCGTTATTATATTGCTGAAGAGCTAGATATATTTATTGCAGAAGAACACAGCCTTCTAGAAATGGAATTGCACTCTTCTGTTTTTAAGCGCGGCAAACAGTCGCACTCTAAGCAACAAAAATTAACTTAGAAGTACTTGTTGGTGAGCTAGTTGGTTCATCATACTGAGGGAAACTTCTAGACGCCTAAAAACACCCCAAGAAGAAAGACACACAAAGAAAGAGCGTTCTTTCTCTGTGTGTCGTTCTTCTTGTGGTGTTTTTAGGCGTCTAGAAGTTTTCCTGAGTACACCAAAAATTAGCTAAATATCTGTTTCAGTCGGATGACGACCATTATTACGTAGACGCACTGGATAGACGCGCCGGTAATTCCGGGGCATTAGTAAATCTGAGGCGACAGTAAAACATGTAGAACCTTCACGTAGTGTATCACCAAAAGCGGATACTACAGCCACGTGCAGACCCCGTCCGGCACAACAGGTCCCCCAATCTGATTGAACAGCAGTTTTAGATCACCTCATTAACCGACGTAGCACATTTAGGATTGCCTGCATCATGGCTAATTCTGTGCAGCACTTGTCACAGGAGGGAATTCTGCTGTGCAATTCTCTACAGTGTTATAAGCTCCGAATTATAGTAAATTAAAATAAAAGTTTCATACAATGAGCTATTCGCCGTATTGGAGCAGTGGTTATTGTGCTCGGCTGCTCCCGAAGGTCGCGAGTTCGATCCCTGGCCCCAGCGGTCACATTGCGAGGGAGGCGAAATGCTAGAAGCCTGTGTTCTGTGAATTGTCAGTGCACGTTCAAAGACACCAGATGGCCAAAATTTCCGGAGTACTCCACCATGACGTACGCCATAATCACATTGTGGGTTGGGAGTGCAAAACCGCAGATATTAGCAACTAATAATTGATTCATAATAAAAATAGTACACCGAGCTAATTGTATGAGCACTGCTCATTCAAAGTATGATGAACTATGCTGTTCAGTTTTATTGGGTGTCATAATTCATCTATGAGAGGTAAACGGGCTTAGACAATGAATCGAGCTCCAGAAAAGGTTGCAGTATGCGTGTTTCGGTGCACATTGCTCTTACAGTGATTGATCCAGAACTATGTTGTAGTGACAATCAAGACGTTCTCGTGGTACTGACAAGGCAAGTAAAATTTCCTGTCATCATATCCTGGCTGCGGCGGCTGCATTTCGGATGGAGCCGGAAATGTGGTAGGCCGGTGTGCTCAGATGTGTGTGCACGTTAAAGAACCCCAGGTGGTCTAAATTTCTGGGGCCGTTTATTACAGCGTCTCTCGTAATCATATGGTGGTTTTGGGGCGTCAATATCCACATATCAATCAATCCTGTCACTATAGTATCTTTCCATGCAGGAACAGAGCGCACATTTGAACTTTGGATGGATAGCCCAGTTACGTTCTGCGTACCCGGAACTTCCATATCTCGTGAGTGGAAACTTCAACGGCTAACACGCAAATGGGCATACAAGTACAACTGCAAAGAAGACGTCAAGCTACAAACATCATAACCGATGCCACTTTCCCAGTGTTAAGCTGGCATTTGTCGTCGTCCTGTTCTCGCGCTATAACTATCGCCATGTCATACCAACTAGCCCAAACTGCCACACTTCCAAGTAACTCTCACTATCCGTCTCGCAGTGTTGTACCCACGGTTTCTAGAACACGTGCACGCTCCAGATCCGACATGGTGGTTCGATCGATGCCACTAAGGCGGGTAGAACCACACACACGGCGCAGGGATTATGTACTAATAATGATTGTAATTCACAGAGTGTCCATAACAAAATTCGGTGACGAGTAACCGCCACGTGTCGGTATAAGTTTGGAGAATCATCTATTATTATAGTAGCCATGGAGACCTAGGAAATTACTCCCGCAAGGCTCGTATTCAAGGAAAGGGGAGAGGGGACTGTAGCCCCCTCTCCTCCCACAAAATTTTGACGGAGAGGGGTGTTCCACCTAAAGTAAATAATTAAAGTAAGTGTTTTTTTAAATAGATAATGTATTCAGCATGTTTCTCCCCCCCCCCCCCCCTCGAAAAAAATTATTTTTTCACCGTCACGCAATAGTAGCCACATTTGACGAGAAAGAAACCTCGGCCGCACCTCGCTGTTTTGTAACTTTGGGCAAAGCGACATCATGCAGAAAGAAGTTTATGCGTCGAGGCATCGCGGTGTACGAGGGAGCCCTGCACGTGCTAACCGAATAGCGGCGAAGGCGCGTCGACACAGAAAGGAATTTTCTCGACGATGGTGACACAAGTGGCGCAAGAGTGCTGTAGCTGGCATCGTGTTCGGCGGCCTGTTTTTGTTTTCTTCACATGCACTGCAGCCACATTAGTTAGAGAATACGAACTAGCCTATATTGGCCCACATCTTACTTCTTTCTCATTTGCGTAATAAAAGAGGTATTTACAAACGAAAAGAAATTGAGAAAATCTTACTCTAGAATTTCCTGCGAAAAAGTATGAATTCCAGTCAGTGATGATGTTTGGCATAGTTTATGTAAACAGCTCGACCGAACATGAAGTGAGAAAATTGCCAGCCACATCTTCCCACGGGGTAACTCGAGTAAATGCACCGCAGTGTCTAGAGCGTATCGCGTGAATGTTTCGTAATTCGGTATGGTTTGGGAATGTATAATTGCTATTTCGTCTTTATTATTCTTTCTTTATTGAATGAAGGAAAAGCGTTAGCTTCAACATCAAGCTAAATCCAAGTAAGGACGCCCTTGACAGAATTATGAACGTGCGGTCCAGTGCCTATATATACAGGTTGGTTAGTAAACGGTTGTGCTGCGGGAGAAGTCGGTTTTTTTACTAGCACGCGCTGCCGGCCTTGCGAGGCGAGAGAGGAGGACGAGAACAACAGTTTGCACGAGACGCGAGCATGTGCAGTGGGGGTGTTGAAGGCATCGCCGCCGACGCCGAAGTGCGACATCGTGCGACTAAGAAATGTTCCGTATTTAAAACCTGGTGAATTCGGCCCCGCCATGTGAGCGTGGTAAATACGTACGGGTGTACAAATTTAGGACGCGCTATAGGCCCCAATAACACAATATTCAAGGATCTTCCGCTCTGAAAAGCAATCTTATCATGGTTGTAGGACAACGCTGAAGTGTTCATGCGTATCGAACACTGTGTGATTGTGCATATGTGCGTGTTATCCCTCGAAGGGCGTATTGCTCCTAAAAAAGAAAAAGAGCAGATTGAAGATGGTGGCATCATATGGCAAAGCTATGAGTGGACAAATTAGTAGTATGTAAAAAATTATATAGTCATAAATCACGCAGATTCAATGATTATGCTTGAAGTCATGCGCAGCGAATATGCAGTGGAGTTGCTAAATACCACACAACGGTGACGCGTACATTTGCGTTCACGTTTCCATCCAGCCCAACTTGTAGCCTACCCCATGCAATGTTACGCACTACAAAGAACGCAAACCTGACTGGATGCAATCTTTAACAATGTACCACATCACTCGCAAGCTGTACGCCGGAGTGTAAAAAAAAATAGTATATGCCCTGGACGCGAAGCAGGGATGTCATGAAGCCTTGAAGGCGACGCATGGCTTTTGTCGAAAGAACTGGGATGCAGGTGCATGCACAGAAAGTGCCAGTCATATCCAGCAAGATCTAAGGATTCTGTCCCTCTTGTGGCACAGTCACGTTTTTTTTAGGGGCGAAGCTCCTTAGGGTGTGGGTCTGTCCATCCTCCGGTGGCGTATATGTAGCCACTGGTGGCACATACCTGAAGGAGCAGTTCTTAAAATGTCCACTGGATGGCGGCACTTTTATATGATGGATACAAGATGAATAGATGTGAGATGGCTGTACTTGAAGTGTTCACTAAATAGACAGACGGATGGATGGACATACAGATAGACGGACGGACTGACGGATGCATGGACAGACGGACAGACAGACAGAGGGACGGCCGCACAAACAGACGCACGGACGGATGGATGGACAGACGGAAGAACGGACGTACGAACGGACGGATGCACCAATGGTCACACGATTGGACGGACACACGGACGGATGCACGGGCGGACGCATAGACGATCGGAAGCAAGAAAGAATGGACAGAGGAAAGCACGGAAGGACTGACGAACGCTTCGCCCCACCAATCATAATTCACTCCGTAGATATGCTGTGATTCGTGGTTTTTCTTTGATAGGGTGGCGAAAAGTAGGTTGCATATGCACGCCACAACATTCGCACATTAAAATAAATAAATACATACATACATACATACATACATACATACATACATACATACATACATACATACATACATACATACATACATACATGAAAGAACATAACAAGTGTTTAAACGAAGTTTCGTATAAGTGAATGACATAGAAAGGAAGGTCAATAACTTTATGTGAATAATATGGGGCATTTTAATTTTTCTGATGTAAACATATACGTTATTGTACTCTGTTTTGAATACCATTGCTCGAGCATAAGCCAGTATTGCCCATTTTGGATGAGGCAAGTGAGAGGGAAAAATAACTCACAGAATGACTTGGGCATTCGCCTTAGATGACTCGAAGGCCGAAGCCATTCGGTGTGGTTATCTTTTCGTATACGCTTTATATAACGCGAACGCCCCAAAGACGAAGTGAACGCACAGCTAGCGCGCCTCTACCCAAGCTTCAGAGGAATGATGCTGCGAATTTCCATTTCCCTCTTGTCAACTATGTTATTATACAAGGTCACGCCTAAGGTTGCATGATGAATTACTTATGGCTATAGCGTTCACATATTGCTGTACTGGTTAATTCAGGAACAATATATATAGTCTTTTTTTCACGTTGACAAGTAAGTACACATCCGCATCCAGTCCTCAAAGCGTGCTGTTCCAAGCAGCCATGCGTCTTCTTTGATATTTCATATAGAGTGATTGGATATAGAGCTGTATTCTGAGACGTGCATTCTCGGTGAAGGTGTTGAATTGCGTGACATTTAGAATGTCGAGCGTACAAATATTGAATTGACTACTTGCCCGCCTTCGGCGTACATTGAAAGCGACATCCCCCCCCCCCCCCCAAAAAAAAAATGATCGTCTCGAGACGTGCCCTTGGTTCGCCACGCTTTTTTAATGTTTATAAGAATAAAAAGAAGAGAAATGTGAGCCCCGTAACTGTCTGCATCAGGGTGCGACACCTCAACAGTAGCTCACAGGGGAGGGGGTGAGGAGAGATTAAAAGGATAGGATTAAAGGTATAGAGAGAAAGAGAGATGCGATGGGACAGCGAGCGAGGACATATCGAGAGATAGGAGAGATAGGAAAGATGGAAACACGCTCACAGGAGTCCGAGGATGGAGCACCGCTTGCGAGAACTCTTGTCGGCGTCAGGAGGTGGCGTAGGGCAAGTCCAGTAAGTCAGAGCTACGCTGTCGTCGGAGATCGCGAGGGCACAACCGGTCGGCACGGAATCCAGTGAGCCCACGCTTAATTTGTTCCGTTACGTCAGTTCTGGTACTCATGCATTGTGACTGATTCGCACTGCCTCGTTTTTCATGGGGCCCGAAACGTGGGAGCTAATAAATGCGAAGGGTGCCCACGACGGGGGCCGTTGCGGCTTTCGTTTATCAGGGGTCCACAGTAATGCGTTAAGGTAAATACTGACAAAAAGAAAAGAAAAGAGAGCAAGCAGAGAAAGATTCGCATTATTAAAAGAACAGATAAACCACCGAAAACGTGTTTAGAGAAATGAATAGAATGTCGGCGAGACATTTGAGTTGTAGTTAGAAGGACGCGATTGCAAAATGTAGGAGAGCGCTGCACTCACGCTTAAATAATGATTTTTAAAAGGAATAATAAAGAGGAAACAAGCCGTATAACAATATACTTGTTTGTACAGGGCAGTTGTCACGCGCACACACAAAAAAATTACAGCATATCCACGGAATGAATGATGATTCATAGGGTGAAGCTTTTCGTCAGTCCGTCCGTGCTTTCGTCCGTCTATGCGTAAGTCCGTGCGTCCGTCCGTGTGTACACCCATCCATGTGGCCGTTGGTGCATCCGTCCATCCGTGCGTCCCTCCATGCGTTTATCCGTGCATTTGTTCTTCCGTCTGTCCATCCGTCCGTCTGTGCGTCTTTTCGTGCAGCCATCCCTGTCTGTCTGTCTGTTCTTCCGTGCGTCCGCCCCTCTGTCTGTCTGTGGGTCCGTCAGCCCGTCCGTCTAGCTGTATGTCCATCCATCCTTCCGTCTATCTAGTGAACAATCCAAGTACAGCCATTTCACATCTATTCATCATGCATTCATCATATACAAGTGCCGCCATCCAGCGGACATTCTAAAAACCGCTCTTTCGTGTATGTGCCGCCGGTCGCTACATGCGCCATCGGAGGATGGACAGAACCACACCCTAACAAGCTTCGCCCCTAAAAATCACGACACAGTACTGTGTAATCTGTGCTAGGTCCATATGTGTCCGTGGTTAGCGCTTGTAATTAAATACGCGAGAATCTCGAGATCCTCGCGTATTTAATTGCCTGCCACAGGTTACGCACCCATTAGATGCAGGTTATTCTGCCATTTCAGTGGCCACTGCCTCCGAACGTTTCAGGAAGTGCGTCTCGTTAACTCCGAGCGTGGTAGCAGAAAGCGATAAGGAGAAACGTGCGATAGGTATTCCGTATACATTCATTGCGTATCTCGAAGGCTAATGAAAGTGGGAAGTATGGATACCTTTCTTAATGTTTTGTTTTTACAGCTGCCAATAAACTAGGTACAATTTCTGTCGTCGTGTAGAGAAATGAGCGAGTATAAGAAGCGTACTGACATTTGTTTCGTATAAAACTAATCGACCAATTCGCTGATTATCATACAAGTGTGGTGCATAAGGTTACTTTTCGCTGCGGCTGCTTCTATACGTAGGACGTATGAATGTGTTAACCAGAGATTATTGTACCGTAGAAGATAGCTAATCAGAGGCTCTCCTTCTGATCTACTTTTAGATTGTATAGAACGTAAGTGCATGTCGAAATTCGATGGTGTGAAAATTTTCACAGGTGTAAGAATGTTACAAGCTGCCACTCTAGCGTCGCCAGCGCGAAGTCGGCGACGGTAATGACAGCAGGTTGGTTCGTTCCGTACGCAAGCAGAGACAGTGAAGACATCAGAGACGTGAGAAAACAAAACAAACTTTACTCTAGTGATAGGGCAGCACACGGGATCTAATACAACACTTCAATACAACTAACAAAATACATCAACACTTGATACAACTAAAAATACATATAAAAACAATAAATCAGCTTACGCGAGAGAACTATTACAAACTACACAAACTAACACCAATAGACTACGGGAGAGAAAGTTCGAAGATATAAACAGGTGAAGGCATACGTGTGATGACCGGCCGCGTTGCGTCCCCGACGATCGGATGCGAGAAGTCGAAGAGAGTTCTGGCACGACTGCGATGTTGGCGGTGTTGCAACGCTGGTGACTCCGGGAGGCTAGTGCTTGCAGGTGACTTCGAGCAGGTTGAGCTAACTCGAGGCGAAGTCCCGATGTCTACGTTGCAGACGTTAATATCGCGTCACAACTAGACGAACGGCTAAGTTTAGGTGGCCAGCCGATGCAGAGCCACACTAAAAACTTCTAGAAGAGATGCTTGTTGATCTGTTTCTACACCATGTTGGTCAGCGACTAGTCTGCCTAGCAGGGCAAAATCCTGCGCTTAAATCCCCCTCGTGTCTCCTCGCTCTCTTCCTTGGGGACAAGAGACCTCTACATGGGTCCAATCATGTGCGTTTAATTGATGGAAACTCCGTCCCAAAAATATTTTGACCCCACCCCTTTTTAATTAGGAGAGGGCCCTCAACTAGCGAGAGTGACAACCTGTCGGGTTGTTGTCATACGGCTTGGCCACCAGAGCGTTTCCCACGCTTTTCCCGCTTTCCCCGTGGGAACGGTCAAACGTTTGTCTCTCAGCCGGTGCGTCTCGTAGTCTAATCCTTGTTCGGGGTATACCGCGGCCTTCTACGACCTTGCAGACGCCAGTTTTGTTACAAAAGGATCAACCCCGTCGGCGGCGACGTTCTAAGAAGAGCACCCCATTCTGCACTTCTCGGCTCCCTTTCATGCGCCCGCCGCTCTCACGGTCAGTGGGGGAGTACGGCGCCCGTTAATTGCCGTGACGCGGTGTCGACAAAAATGGCCGTCTGTAACAAAGAATAAAGAAACATGCCTAATGATTGCTTTTTCAGTTATTAGTTTGCGTTTTTGGTGTCTTGACTATGTCTTAACTTCCTTGTTTTATTCACGTGTTTGCACACCCGGTCCTTTAGAATTATCCAGTGCAGATATGAATGTTCCGACGCACCGACTCGAGCACATCGAATTAGCGCGCTCGCAAAGCACGTACTATACGCATACGCCGCAACTCGGACAGCACCTGGCTTTCCAGCACTGTTCGTGGCTGTACATTCTAAATAGCGGAAAGTGCCTGAATAGAACTGGTCATATTTCCATATTTTAATAATTTCAGAGCCTTTATTTTGCCTACATGTCCGTTCTCTGCATGACCTCAGAATAGCACCCTGTAGTGTGTAAGCACGCGAACTTTTTAAAAGGGCCGCGCAGACATTCTCATTGGCGATAGATCAGTGAGACGACATTGAAGAAAAATACCGGCAAGTGAATGTCAGTGTGTCTATTGGATGACGCTCTTTACTTGGTTTCAAGAAACGCCATGACATAATCGTCACAGAATGCCTTACATGTACTCTCTGCTCTGCATCCTTTGCTCAGGGTGGTGCTGGTTACCAAGACGTTATTTTTCATAGATTTTATTACCCTTACCCCCTTCCCCAGCACAGGGTAGCCAGCCGGTGTGAGAACTGGCTAACCTTCCTGTCTTTCCTCCTTCAATCCTCATCCTCCTCCATAGCTTTTTTTTCCCTCTGGGGAACAAACACAGCGCACAGAACCTTCAGTGCGCCCATTGAAATCGCTTTAAACGCATGTATTGGTGCAACGATGAAACACCAGAGACCACAAAGCCCCATATTTCGCTCTTGCGTCGGAGCGTTTACTCAAGTTGACTGCCAGCCTATCAGCTTTAATTAAACGATCGGCTACGAATGCCTTGAATAGCTGCATGCAGCAGTCAACTGTGCAGCCCTATGCGTTCAATGAACTCTTCAACGTACAGAAAAGAAGATCCTGGGACCTCGGCGGATGGTGTCGCATACGCGAAAGGCCACGAAAGCTCTCTTGTTCTTCTTTAGAACCGCTGGACTTCACGAGCGCTTCGGAATGAACAGCGCGAGACCATTCTGTGTAGTCTCAAGCTCACTGTTTATCTATGTCTTTCTTACTCTTCTCTATCTTTTTCCCGTCTATTATTCCCCCCACCCAAGAGTAGGGTTGCCAACCAAGCCATAAGCTTGGTTAACCTCCCTGCCTTTCCTCTCCATTTCTCTCGTTCTCTCTCGACGTACGGCGTCTACCACAAAATGTCTGCCTATCAACAGACGTTGTTTACTGCACGACTTCAGAATGATCAGTCATGCTAGCATTACATATCCTACACATCAAGTTCAGAATCTGCCATTTGCACACCTGAGTGACTAACTGACGTGTCAACATGCACCCTCGAACGAAGCGGCACTTTTTTCTTTTTTTTTCTTCGGTTTGCCCCGTTTTCTTTTTCCCTCTGCATGGGTAGCAAACCTTACGCACTATTGATTAACTTTCCTGCCTCTCCTTTTTTCTCGTCTCTATGTCGATGCCATCTTAGCAATGCTAACTGTGACGATACTGCTCGACCATCAGGCGTACACCAACTGAACAGTGGATTGCGCAACATGGACAAAGCACGAGACATAGAGACGCACACACACACACACACACACACACACACACACACACACACACACACACCACACACACACACACACCACACACACACACACACACACACACACACACACACACCACACACACACACACACACACACACACACACACACGGCGCTATCCGTGTATATAATGTGTGCCAATTGGCCTTTCGGGGACGAAGGGTGCGGAGGAACTTCGTTTAAATGTGGGTGTCATAACTAGCGCCACACGCCTCTCTATCGGGTTTTTAACTTTCCCAATGTAGAAAGGCAAATGTGCTTGGCTCTCCTGCATAAGTGCCTCGTTTATATCTGTTTTCTTTGGCACATAGAAAATATTTATCGGGCATATTGCAGCAAGTAAAATGTGAGATGACTATCAGTAGAAACACGACGTTTCTGATGCCTCAGCATCAAATGACTTTGTCTTGCCAAAAAGACAGCTTTGCACAATGAATTGATATCTCAAATGTTTATTTTCATGATCTTGAAATTAATATTTCACCCTGCAAAGTGCTCTAGAAGCTCACCCAAAATATATTTTTAATTCATTCGTAAAGTTACGTACATAGCAGGGCATTACTTACACTTGCCTTTCGAAACAAAAATGATAATGATGCTAATTATTAGCACGACATCGTTAAATAGCGTTAAAGAGCCCTTATCGCAGAAATTTCGTAGCGGGTGCCCGCGGCGTTAATCGTGAGTGAAAAGTAGGCATTAGTTACGGGCTAAACATCGCGATAAAGGCAAAGAATGAAAAATCAGGGGTTTGTG